>VXAC01000332.1:1994290-2087712 GCA_013399225.1 Rhipidura dahli | reverse complement strand
CAGTCTTTCCCCCCCCCCCCCCCCCCCGTCTTTCTAGTCTAAATAAAGCTGATCAGATTTTCAGTCCACCATATGGGGCCCAGTTATATCAGTTCTGCAAATACATTTTAGTTTTCCATTATGGATGAAGTCACTCTTCAGCAGGGAAAACAAGTTGAGAAACAAACTTTCATATTATGAAAGACAGGCAGTGTTCCAGCACTGAGCACTTAACCAGAGCATCAGGAAATCAGAACACCTGGCTGTGCCCAGCTCCGTGCTATTCCCCTGGACCAGTCCCTCACCCTTTTAGTGCCTTCACTCATTCATCTGTAAAGCGCCTGTAATTGCGTTCATATCGCAAGGGTGCCTTGATGCTTGACAAATGAGAATTGACCCAAAATTCATCCTTCAGAAGCCCTGTATGAGCAGTACCTCGCTCACACGATGATTGTGGACAATTAGATTAGAAGAGGTTTAAATGCAATGAAAGTGAAATTCCATTTAGGAACTGTCAAACTGTTCTTGATAATTTTTCTTAGTTTTCATCTAATTCTAGTGTGGAATTTTGCATGCATCTCCCAGAAAGGCTTTATATGACTCTTTTCTTCTTTTGCAACAAGACAGCATATTTTATTTTGTGTTATATTAAACTGTGTTTTGGGCAAAAGGTTTGTTCCCAGAGCAGTACCTTGGAAAGCTAGGTTTAGAAAAACAAAGAAAAATTATTGTGTCAAAGAATTCCTATCCTCTATGTATTTGAGCAAATTGCAGTTACTTAGAAAGATTGTACACAGGAAAAAATATTCTGGGTTTTATGAAAAGGGGTTTGCCTAATTGTTGTTATGTTTTATTTAATTAGATTTTTTTATACTTGCCATAATAATGTTTTAAAATTAAGCTGAATTTCCACAACAAACTGTAGAAACATATGGTGTACAGCCTGCAGAGGCACTTAATGGCAGTAGCACTACTGATATTTGTGAGTTAGAACCTGCTTTCCTCTGAAAAATAGCTGTGTGTTCTCCCAATTTAAAATACTGTTTTTCACCAACATGTTTTCATTACCATTAAGAGTTTGGGGAGGAAAAGCATGAATATAATCTTCTTAAATACATTTCCTTCTTTCCACGTGGCTGTGGATATTTCAGGATGAGAGAAATTCTGTATCAGACTCAGCCTCTCCTCCGTGTGTGCCATAAACACATTTAATGAAACCAGGTGAATTAAAGGGGGCTTGTTTTACCAGGACTTCCCCCAGGTAGCATATCCCAGCACCAGAAGTAAAAATGGAATTGTTGTTTGGTTGAGCCACTTTTCCTGGCAAAGGCACAATGACTTGGGGCTAACCAGATTTCAGAATGCCAGGTGCCTCTGTCAGCACCCCAGAGTCAGCTCCAGCTCCCAGGAGCTGCTTCCAGGAGGATTTGTAGTTACAGCTTGGTTCCCTACAAGAAATCATATGGCTGAAAAAAAAAAATCCTTCAGACGTTACTTTTTTATGTTCAGACTTGCAAAGCACTTTAAGAACAAGTCATGCTCACAAAGAGTGTTCCACTGACTTATCTTTAATGTATGCTTGAGAGGCTCAGTGCAAAACAAAGTGCAGAGATTAAGTAAATGAAAAGATACCAAACATTGCAGCAGGGAATCATTCCAGAGCTGGTTTAGGTTTATGCCCATCCATGCACAGTCTGAAGAATTCACTTTTTAGACCTTTTTAGCTGTTTTAGTAACCTGCTTCCCAAGGCTCTCGCTGGTGATTGGACTCACTCATACCTTGGGGGTTCAGACCACACACTCTCCAGTGTCCAGTGCTTGGGAAAATTTGACCTTCCAAAAAAGGTGCCATGTTCAGGAGCAGGCATAGCAGACCAGTCCCTCCCAGACTACTGCACACCCATGAACTGCAAGCAACACCTTTGGTAGGATATGCAAGCAGAGATACCCCATCATCCCAGGGGCTGTCAAGGCAGATGCAGGACAGACCATGGTGCTCCTCTGACAGATTCCTGAGCTGATTGCTTTGCCTTAGTAGCTGTGAATTGTTAAAAGCTCACTTGGAGAGCAGAAATAGGTGTTTTTTACCAATAAACCAGGCCTCAACTCAGCTCTCAGTCTTCAGTGGGCTAATGGAAATTTTCCGTGGGTTCAGAGAAATGAGTATTTTTGTAGGACACATGTGCACCTCTTTAGCTTACTATAATAAAGTGCTTTAAGTTCCTGTGAACTGGTCCTGGACCAATGTCTTAAGAGACAGAAAAAAGTTCAGCCTTGAAATCTTCTCCCTTTGCCCCCAGTCAGGATGGGTCTCTTACCTTTCATGTAGCTAGTTTTGCCATTTCTGAGGATGATGTACGAAGTCGAAGGAAGGATACTCATTTTATCTTTACTCAGATAGATGGTGTTGTGGACCTCTCAGCAGAAAGTGGACCTCTCAGCAGCTGACATCAGGTGACTAATCTGCAGAAATGCCCAGGTTCCTCAATCAAAGAAGTGAAAGAATTCTTTCTGACTGTCTCTTTCAGGATTTTGCTGACTCCGTATACCAAATGGTTGCACAGAAGTTCCAGGAACTGACAGACAATTTCACTTCCATGCATGCACGCCACAAAACTCTTGCAGGCATTGTGATGACCAAAGGTAAGATATCCTCTCATTTGTTTTCCTCTGGCATTTTTCATGACTAAGTAATACATTATTTACCTGGTTCACAATACTGAAGGATGACTTTACTCCCACACAGAAAAATAAATAATAATGCAGTGAAAAGAAGCATTAAATATTTACACCTCAAGTAAGTTCACACAAAAAAATATTGGCAACAGAGTTGAAGATTTATTTGTAAATATATCTCTACGTTTCTTTGTTTAAAGGACAAAATGCAGACCTCTCTGATTTTTTCATTTCCTACAGATGGGGGAGAGAGTTAGTTATCAATAAAAGTAGTATAATTTATTAAATACTTTTTTAAGTTTGGACGCACCAAGTTCTTTTTGTACAAGGCTACCATAAACTTTATTTCAGACTGGCAACAGAAGCAAATGTCCTTTCCAGTCAAAAGAAACAAACCCAGAGCATGTGTAATTTTAGTTCTGCTCTTCTCTAGCCATGGGAAATATTTACATTTACCAGCAGGGCCAAAATTTGGTATTCACTCCTGTTAAGACAACTGATTGACACATACTAAGTGCTTTGATGAAACTGTTGCATAGATGGTCTTTCTTTCCTTCTTTGCAAGCACCCCTCAGTTGGGGCACCTTGGTGTTTATGAGGATGTCAGCAGTGGAGATTCTTCCATAAACTTCATTCTGACTCTGACACATGGAGCAGTGGGTCCAGTATAGAAATGAGAGGATAAGCTCAGAGGGGAAAGGCATATATAATTCATCCAGGCTTGTCTTACTCCTTGCTTTCAACAGTTGCATTAGCTAGATTTGATAGGGACAGTTGCGAATATTGCGAGACAGCAGGATGGAGACAGGATTTTCTGATGGAACTTTTCCAACCATGGAGCCTAAATGCAGATAAGATTTCTGTGCTGAGCATCTCCTTTCTGATGTGAAAAGAATAAATAATCATATTCAGTATGAAGGAAAATAACAAGTGTGATTGACTTTGGGATGTGAAAGATGCACACTAGACCCAGCACACCAGCTGCCTTGTCATTGTCAGGTTTCTTGACTGTGGCTCTCATCAGATTTAAACAAAGTGCTGTAGTTTATTTGGAGGAGCTCTTTCCAAGCAGAAGAACAAGGAAGAATGTTTAAATATACTTTTTATAAGAAACTAAGCTACAGGAGCCAAGAACTGTTGCTTTAACCACATTTAGGGTGAGAGGACAGGGGGGATTACACTCACTCAGTGTACAAATTGTAAGAAATGCCTGTAGGAATTTCATCCCATTCTACTTTGCCAGGGAGCCACTCCTGCATTCTTTAGCCCAGGTCTAAAGCATGATTGAACCACTTCAGTCTTACTGCTACTTGTCCAAAGACACAGACTAAGCCCTACATCACATGAGAACAGCCACTGGAAGGAGTCATAATTCCCAAAGTCATGGCTTCTGAGTGCATGCAGGGCTAGGGGAAGCAAAGGGCACTTCCAGAGTTTCTTAGCCTTTCTGGGCAGTTAGGGCTGTCGATGTCTCTTCTTTAGGGAAGGGTTGAAAGTGTCCTTATGCTATTTTTTTTCTTTTAATGGCTTCCATGCCCTTAGTGGGTTTTTACATATTTGTGTTTCGTATTTCATCTTAGTCAGCATTAAGACAAAGTATAATTTTACTTAGGTTCACAAACTATTTCCCTCAAGGCTTCTTTCTCAATTCTGAAATCCCTCTCATGAATTTATTCAATCCATCAGCCATCCAATTTGTCAATATCTCGCTGATTTTGTGGAACCCAGAAAAGAAACTTGCAGATATAAGGTGATTCACAGAAGATGCAAAGCTAGAAGCAGCCTTATCTTAGTACATTCTCCAGGAAGATTTGGGTTCTTTCCAGCATTAGAATCTCAGCCAAACAAGGCAAGATGAATCATCTGCCATTTCTGTCATTATTTTCTGTATTAAAGTTGTAGATTTGTGGTCTCTTCTTCACCAACATTCCCAGAAGTAGCAAGGACCTCAACACATGACTTTCAAAGATGGCACAGGCAGGTTTTCCACATCAAGCACTCAAATGAGTACCAATTCCCTGTGTTTTTAACAAAATTTGGCAGAAGTCATCTTAAATCTCTGCAAACAATTTACCAATGACATCAACAAAAACAAAACTGGAAATGTCTTGTTGCATTCAGTACCATAAGTGAAAAAAAACTTATTTGTTTTTACCTTCATTTCAATTTAATGTCATCCTGACTAGAAGCAGATTTATCTGTGCTTGTACAGTTTTCAGGCAAAGCTGGTAAAAAGCACAATGTGATTCTGTGATAACTGCCGTTAAGGTAATGCAAGATCTCTACAGACAAAAAAGAAGTGTGCTATATTGGTTTTCTTTTTCTGAACTTTGACATTTTTTTCTGTCATTTCAATTTCCCAGAGAAACCAAAGAGAGTTACATTTTGGCACTGTAATTGACTTATGCTGGAGCACCTGGGGCAAATTCCAATGTATAAGAAAGAAAAAAAATGTGGAAAATTATGTTATTGATGGACTGAGAATGTTCTGCAGTAATACATTTCTAGTCAGTGAAACAGGCAGTCCAAAGCATTTAGAAATGTTTTGCTCTGAATTGTGATGACAGTTAAAATCTCCATGCATTTTTGTGAAAGTAAGTTTTCAAAACATTTGATTAGCAGACAGCAAGATAGTCTTGAAAATATTGGCCTAGGCAGGAGCAATTTAGCACACCAGATACCAGCTGCTGTGAGCTTATCTGATGTAATATAATATTGAACATAATCATAACTAAAAAACTTGCATAACTTATCTTGAACTAAATGTTTCAAAAGATTGAGGAGTTTAAGTCAATTACTTAATAGTTATAATGTATAATGTTATAATGTATTTGAAATCTGCTAGTCCTCTAACATATTCTAATTTTGTTGAAACACACTTAGAGAAGATTGTTCTATCAAAACTTGTTTGATTTACTCCAACAAAGATTGTTTAACAAATAAAACAGTGCATTCAAATCTTCCACATACAGCAGGCTGTAATCCAGAGAGTATCTTCAAGTAGAACAATAAGTATACTTGTTATTGCAGAATAATATTTATATGAGGACCTAAGTTTTACTGCACACTGACTATCCACAGTAGATCTGCTGATTTCTCTGAAGATATGCTGTACTCACACACAGTGAACTCAGAACATAAGTTCACCTGTGGAAAAGACATTCTGGATAACACCACATCAAACACAAACCTTCAGCTCCCCACAGGCACGGGATGCAAGGCGTTAACTTCCCTCATCTTGTTTTACATTTGTGGCTAAAACACTGTTGATAACACCAACATTTTGGCTGTTGCTGGACTGTGCTTGCAAAGTGTCAAGATTTTATCTCTCTCTCCTATCCCCATCCCCAACAAGTAAGCTGGAGATGAGCAAGAGGCTGAGGGAGGACATAGCCAGGACAGGTGTCCCCAGCTGATGGAAGGAGCCTTTCTTGCCACGGGACACTGTGCTCAGCAGTAAAAACCTCCTGGGGAGAGTGGAAGGGGGAGGTAATTGGGTTTATGGCATTTGTCTTGCCAAGCAGCCATGGACTATCTTTATATCAATCCATTAGTCTTGCCTTCCTTCTGTTTCTTCCCAGTCCCACAGGAGAGTGGAATGAGCGAGAGGCTGTGTGGGTGTTTGGCTCTTGACCAGGATCAACCAATATTTCATTTCAACAGCAGCTGTTTCTTGATGTTTCTTGTTGTCAGGGAAAGATGACCCACCAGCTCCCCATCCTTCTGTCTCAGGTGCAGTTTGGACATCTTATTTTGAGTCACTGGTCTGCTGCATCTTTCTACTGAAAAGTTTTCAGGGAGAAGTAGTTTCTAATAATGTTGTTGTTGTTGTTATTATGTCAGTTGATACACTGGAAAAAATTAAGGGCAAGCAATCTATTATTTTCTAACAGAAGGCAACAAATGCAAAAGCACAGCACTCTCACACAGCTCCAGGCCCAATGCCCAGAGCCACAGGTTCTGGGAGACAGGAGGAGCCCCTGTGTCCCATCATGGGTCACCAGGCAGGGCAGCCACCTTTACCACCACACAGGCTTTGAGGGGAGAGCATGGCAGTGCTGGCTGTCCCCTGGAGTGGGGGGATAGGAGATCCCAGGGCAGGGAAGAGCAGGGTGGGAGCTGTGAGCTGCACACTGAGTGCTGTGATCTAGAGGCTGGTGGCATTCACACTGTTTATTTGTACCACAGAGGGTGTCTGGCCCTTGCTCTACCTGAAATCACCAGGCACAGTAAAGAATTCCTGTCACTTACTAAAGAGATGATCTTTTATTGCTGAGGTCCTCTTTGCAAAAAAAAACCTCCCATAATCATTAGGGACAAAATGAAACTGCTATTTAAACACAATTTTCCCATTTGTGTTTGACAAATCTTAGCAGTTTAAATACTGATAGGAACTTTTTGTCATGCTTTCTGTTAAAAAAGAAGCATTAAGAAAGTTCAGTCCTTTTCACAGCTGTGTAACATTCACGGAAAAAGGTTATGAGTTGATTTCTCGCTTCAATTTTCTCTCTTGTATATTTTTTTTTAAGGCTGACAATCATTTTGATGTTAAAAGCAAATTAGGAGGTCTTCTCAGTTATCTTGTATGAAATAAAGATGAACTGGACAAAAGAGCCCTAAATAGCAATTTCATGCTGTGATAAAAGATGGGAAATTATCATCTGTATCTCATGGAATGGATCTTAATCATTGCTAAGTGGAATAACAGAAAAAAGTAAAGTTGGCAATATGTCTCTGTGGATCTTTACAGTCACATTAAGATTCACAAAGCCTGACATTTAAGTACAATCAGAAATACTGATATCCAACTGATTTCTGATCCTTAGTATAAGTAGGAAAGTTGCAAAGCAGTAGAACATAGTAGAACAGTCAGGCCATGTGTAGAGCATCAATCTGCTCCATCCCATGCTGCACTCAAGTAGCCAAACCAGTAGAGAAAATGTGAATGATTTACAGATTAGTGTCCAGAGCAGATACCTTCAAGAAGAGAGGCACAGGAGTAATTTAGGCTCTCAGATCCCATTTGCATAGTTAGATGGATTCCAAAAGCCCGGTCCCAGTGGGGTTCAGTGCTTCATTGAGAATTGAAACTTCTGATATCAAAATTGGGTGCCCAAACTGCTGACATCCTTTTGATGTCCTAAGATTCTTCACCTACTGCTGCCTGATGCTCTTAAGGACATGGTGCAAAGTCTTTTGACGTTCTTGTAAACATCATTGGCTTCTTATGTATGCCAAGGTTGACAAATCACTGGTAGGTGACACTTTGTCTCAAAATATTTTAAAATAAGTAAGTAGGTATGTAATTAGGAACCATGTATGTCAGTCTGTCTCAGAAATCTGTTTTCCTCTGCTTATAAATCCTAAACCAATAATCTTCAGATTCTCTCTAAATAATTTTGAATCCCTTAAGACTGTGCCTTTTCCACAGCTGCAACTCTATTCCTGGATTTTGTAATGTGCACCTATAATGGGCCTAATCTCATATTCCTGCAGCTCAAGAGACTTATTTTCCAAATTCCAGCTCAAAGGACATTTGAGGTTTTGCAGTTAAAACTCTGGCTCCACCAGAGCCATCACTTCTATTAAAATGTGGGTTTGGGCACTGCGAGTACTCCCCCTACGAGAGCAACACTGAGTGTTTCTTCATTGTTTCTGTTAAATCAGTGTAAGGAACAGAAAGTAGGTGAAGATAGATTACTTAGAAAATATGAGATGGGATACAATCCTGTAGCCCTGCACAGAGTAGGAAAAAAACAGGGACAACTCTCCAGGCCAGATTGTATATTTTGCATAAAAATACAGGAAGAAATGCATGCAGCAGCTGGGAGTAAGTACAGAACCAGAGCTTCACTTCTGGGGGTGAGCACCCCAACCTGCACATACAGAGCCTCCACTGCTGGTAAAGTCTAACCTGATTCTGTCCTCTTAGATGTTTGGAGGCTCAGAAAGAAGGGGAGAAAACACCCCTCTCATATTGGCAGTTTTAGGCACTCCCACAGGAAAATGACCCAAATGGGAAGGGAATTGAGTCCCTCATTTTTCACCAGCTGAAGAAGCTGTAGGTGAAGTGCTGCTGGCTTCTAGGCAGCATCAGCTGCCCACCATGCCCACTGGTTCCTCTGGTCCCCATCTCTTCTCAGACACTGAGACTTTTTACCTCCCTGAACATTTACTGTCTCTGGATTTATTTTTCCATTCCTGTTGTTCCAAGTATTTTTCTGATTGAAACACCTCTCAAAACCTGGATGCAGACAAGGCCCTGGCTCTGTGTCACATAAAATTGCATTGGGCACAAGGATGGGTATAATAATTAGCATAAAACATGGAAATTAAAAATAGGCACTTCTGTTTCCTAAGTGTGTCAAGCAAGGAGTTGGCAAGGTCAGACTTTCATTCTGCTCTGTGATAAGGCAAACTGGATGTTGTCCCAATATCAATACCAAGAGTGCCTCTCATCCTAAAAAATGAAATTTCTTTGGTGAATTAAGGCTTGGCAACCATTGTTTTCACTTTACTGACCTAGTAAAACACAAAGGGAGATGTTTTTAGATGCAGGTACACCGAAGATTTAAAAAAAAAAATCCCACATAAAATTATGTTTCTCCTGCATTATATGCTAAAATTCATATTCAGGATTTCATTCTTTCTCACTGCAACTAAGACTCTTAGTAGCATCTATGACTGTCAATTTACTTAACCCTCAGATACCAGTGGCACAGCATTTATTAGAGAAACACAGATATCTGCAGTCAGGACATGGCAGGAAAGTGCAGTTCAGTCCTGCTTTAAAATTAAGAATTATGTGCAAGGTCTCTTCCTGAGGAGAAAAACAATATTCAAATTCACATGAAAGGAAAGAATCCTCAAATAACTTTGGTTCTACCACTATCAATTTAGATTTAAAAAAAAAATCCTCAAGGATATGGTATGGGGGTGAAGCCTGCAGGGGGCTGGGCTGACTGACCCTTCTCCCTCTCTGGATTTCCAAAGCCCACACTGAGGAATGGAAGGGAAGGTAAAGGGCACTGGTGCACACAAGCACAGCACTGTCTCCTTCCACACTCCTCAGAAGCAAAGCTGATGGGATTTCATCCTTTTGGTCCACTGAGGGGAGGAAAGAAATGGACCATAGAAATTAGAACTGGGAGAGACCACTAAGTCGTCCAGTCCATTTCCCTGCAAGCACAAGATTGTTCCCAAGTGCTCTTTCCAGTCTAGATTTAAATTAATCAATTAGCAATGGGGCTTTCAACACTACCTTGGGAGACCACTCTAGCCTAATGGATCTCATTGTTAATAATTTTCACCAGTTATTCAGCCTGACTTTTATTTTCTTTGATGTCATCTCAGGACCTCAGTTCTGCTGCTCTAAATTTATTTCCCTCCTCTCTCCTTGGAGTTTGTACCTTTCAGATACTCAGAAACACACACACCATGTTCAGAGTCTGCATATTCAATTTTTGTACACTTGTCTGCTGGGTCACTCTTCTCTGCAGCCCCCAGCAGTCTTGCCTCGGTTTTCTGATTCTCGTCCACTTTAGCAGCCTCCTCACCATTCTTTGCTGCACTGGAAATCCACCTTTCGAGTGAGGTTTAGTGGAAAGACCTGCACAAGGATATCTTGCAAAATGGATTAGCACAAGAATCCTTTCTCAGGCATCCCATGATGTGATCAAACAGTACAAAATGGGCTCGTGTCAGAAAGGGATTTTTCTTTCAGATGAACTGAACATGGAATTTGCTTACAAGTGCACTCCCCCACCCCTCACCACCCTCTGTGGGTTTGGGCAAAATTTCCTATGCCTGACTGTGAAAGGAGAGCCACAGCCACTCTCAGACAATACCCTGGCTCTTGCTTCCAACAGGGAGGGGTCAGAGAGCAGGGTAGAGAGGACTGTGACTCTGTCCCTGCTCCTTCACTGGTGAAGATGAAGAGCTCTGCAAAGAATAGCTGTCCATAGGCAGGGCAGTCAGAGGCAGGATTACTCAACACATTAATAAGGGAAGAAAATATGGGGCTCTCAGAGGTCCTCTCTACACTCTCTCTTTCCACAGAAATGCAATATATTCAGTTACACATAACCCACAGTTCAATGTCAGGAAAAGAAGTCCCTGTGCAACTCCAGTATTTCAAAGACTGTGTTCCATTTATATCCCTAAATATCTGTAACCTCACTGCTAGCCACTTCTTTATTCTTTATTATTTCTTAGCTATGTATTTGCCTTCTGTTCAGACTTCTGCTATTCCATTTTCTAAGCACTTAACATACTTCTTTCTTCACAGATTTTAGTCAGCTTCTTCACATCAGCTGATCCCATCCCCCTCAGGGCCGTTCTTTGGGACACCCGGTGTGATCTAGGGGTTACAGCCAAGGTGCTCACTGAAGTCCCAGGTTCCTGTCTGTCACTGAAATAAACACAATTGGTACTAGGGGTACAATAGAAAATGGAGAGAAAAAACTGAGCTGCAGCAGTCTTTATGGCTGGCAGATAAATGCACACTGTGAATAGATATATGCATACTGTTAATCATCCCTGCTGTACACAGTTTTTCTCTTACGGCTACACATTTTTATTTAGTTTTTAGTCACGAGTGTGGTTTTGTTCTCTGTGCAGAACTGGGGACAGCAGAGCTCTTTGTGTCAGAAGTGCATATCCTACATCAAAACTGAAGGGCAGGGTACACCATGCCACACACCAGCCTCCCAATGCTCAGCTCCCTCCTTGCACATACATCTTGATTTTGCTCCTCTTGAAACCTCAGAATAGAGGCGGTTGTAGATGCTTCACCAAGTTGTGGGGAAAATGGACTGATGGACCTGGGTAAATACATTCCTCACTTCTAACCATAGACCTACCCCCCAAGTGAGCACTAGCATACAGGACAATGGTTTCAATTTCCAGAGAAATATGTCCTTTTCTTGGTTTTCCTGAGGGAGAAGAGCTCTTTGCCTCTTTGGCAGCAGTATTTTCTGTGGGCCATTGCCCCCTCTCGGGTGGCCAGCAACATCCAGGCAGCACAGTGCCCACAGGGCTCTGCAGGGGCTCAGGGATCTGCCTTGGGACAGTGGGGTGTAGGATTGTGCCCACAGCCCATCCCTGCAGGCAGCTTTTCCAGCATCACTGCCCTTTCATGTCTTGACTATCTCTTATTACAAAATTAAAGCCATTCTAAGAACGTGATAGTGCTGCCAGGGAAGAAGATAAGAGAAAATAATGCAGGACTTGTCAGTGCTATGTAACATCAAGAAATTTTCCTTCCCTAAACAAACCTGAAATGGAAACCTGAACTTATTCAGCTATGAGTAGAGGATATTTAAAAAAATTCCAACCGTCCTCTGTGATCAGAGCTCAATTAAGCTGCCTTGAAAATTATTCCAAATACACTTTTTTGCAGATAACAATAGACAATCCTTTTGACTGATTTGTTAAAAAAGGTAAAGAAAGAGAATAAAATTATTGCTTATCAGAGAGAGAAGCAGCACCATTTAAAATAACATGATATTGTATCCCATGAATTATTCACTAGGGCTGATGTTACACTATCATTATTTCTGGCTTTCCTTTTTACCGCATTGCATTTTGTGTGAGTTGTCTCTTACCCAATAAAAGATGTGTGGTTTTTCTTAATTAATCAAACCTGATTTTTCTGATTATTTTTTTCTAATTTAAAATTAATATATTTCAAGCAGTGAGTTGTCTTCACAGTGTCAAGCTGAAAAAGAAGATAGATTTCACTACCACTAGCAGGGTCTAAAACATGCAGTGCAATAGTCACTTGCATACTGACTGGTGCTGCTCTACATGTTGTGCCAGCTGCTGAGAAACCAAAGTGTGATCCCAGCTGTATTCTGGCATTAGCAGTTGTAAACTCCATCCTGTTCCATGTGAATTAGGCTCACAGAATTTCGCAGCTCTCTGAAGTACACCCAGTGTGATTCAGTTCTCTGATTGCAGGCACCAGTCAACACCTCTCGCCATTACCTCGTGATTTTGATTTTCCATTTCCAACATATAAATATGCAGGGCTACAAATCCATTATTATGGAAGGTCCTAATGATCATAGCCCACTAGAAGAGTAACTCTTTTAAAATCAGAGGAAGCACTGACTGTACTAGCCACAGCTCACATGTTTTATTGGTAGAGCTGTGTCTCCAAGCAGATGGGTGCAGGCATTTTGTGTTTATGGCCAAAACTCTCTTAAATGCCCAGCTCACACCAGCAGTCCGTAAGATGTCAGCCAGTTCTCCACATCCAGCTATCTCCTGAGCAAACCTTCCTATTTTGTCTTGCTTACTCTCGCTTCTGTCAGCATCTTTCTGAATCATTTCTATTGCAAGCTCTGTGGCTGCAGACCTGGTGTTTTGGAAGGTCACATATGGAAGACAGCCCTGTTTGCTTTCTGTGTGTAATAGCTCAGCTCAAGGCAATATGATCATCCTTGAATACTCTAACATTGATACAATTTTCCTTAATTGTTGTGGGGGAAAAAAAGCTGGAAAAAAAAATACCTCAAAAAGTTTAAACTTAAGGGGAAAAAATATAAAGGCCCTAGATTTGTTCTGCTTGACCTCTTATGATTCAGGGAGTTTTGATCAGTATTTCTCTACCTGGAAGAGAAATCTTACTAAAAGCATCTCTCTACAGTGTAGAAAGCTGTACTTCTGCTGGCTGGCTGTAGGTCTTCAGAGTTCATGAAGAGAAGCTGGCAATACTGAGGTGTAATGCAGACTGTCCAAAAGCAAATATCTAAACTAGGCCAGATGAATCACCTCCTAGGAAAATTCCTCTTCTTTGACTGTAGAGTCCACAGCAATTAGCTCAGCTATGGAGATCTAAACTCTAGTTATCCAGAACAGCTGAAATTAATCTCCCTGCTGATGTCAGCAAACTGGAAATGGCTTATAATAAAGCCCAGTTTCTTTTCAACAGCTCAGCTATGACATGGAAGCCTGCACTATCACTGACAGACAAAAAATGAACATCACAGGGCTCGAGGTTCCCCCTGCCTGGCTGTGAGAGGAGTCCCTACCTCTAGACCCAGGATGGGCTGAGGCTTTCAGCACAGCACCAGAATGTCTTGTTACCTCACTGGATCATTGGACTGAATCTGTGACCAAAGACAATGTGCCATTTATGTGCACATTTTTGTTTATAATGCAATTAATTAATTGACTGAATTTGTCAAGATAAAATGTAGTGAATTCCCTGCCTGCTCTTTCAGCTGTTCTCTACAACAGGGTGTTAGCCAGCACCCAGCCACTATGCTGACACAGCTTCCCAATTTCCTTTCCCCTGCTCCATTTCCTTTTCAAATTGAAAACTATTAGAAGTCTTTAGGCAAATAATAGAAACGTAATGCAGGTGCCTGTTATAAATCGTTCACCAGTTACTTTTAACCTAATGTCTCCTCAAACATTACTTTGCAGGAGGCAGGGAGGGCAGGAAATGCCTCATGAAATCTGACAATCAGTGGGTCAGGAGTTAAGGTCATAATAATGTAGCCCATTTCTCCTCATTTGTCAAATAACCTGAACGCAGCTTTATCCCTGGCTCTTTCACCCGAGATTGACTCCTCTCAGCAAGAACGTGGCTCTTGTGGAGAGCAATCTTTGTCCAGGGTCATGCCCTGCTGCACAGCCCTAGGCAGGGTAGGTGCCATAAGGCTGGTTACTGTTCATGGAGGATTCTGCCACTCACAGAGCCACAGCTTTCCTGGGCACAACCTGAGGATGTGCACAGTCTGGATCTGCTACATGCCTGAGCATGTAAAATTAATCAGTGTTTGTGAGGGAGCTCGACTTTCGTAAATAGACATGACTTGAGAAATTTAAAGTATTCTGCAAGAAAAATAAAACAGGAAGTGAACATTAATAACTAGAGTTAGTAATTACTGGTTTTAATGCAAAATAGACAAATGTACAGAAGTGCCTATTAATTCTGAATCACTGAAGCAAATATCTAGGCTACAGAGTTGGAAATGCTGCCTAAAATGCCACTGTGATTAGTCAATGCTAAAATTTGCCTTCATCAGCTAGGCATCACATGTCTTGTTCTCAGAGAAAAAATTCCTCCCATGTTCACTGGAAATAATATCAAACATTACACAGGGGATAAACCTCCAACTCTGTGTATGTACCAAACAAGGCATGCGAGAGGACAATCTGTTAGCATGTATGCTCCTGAACACAGCGGGCAACTGTCAGGTTGTTGGAAGTATTTCTCATCATGCTGGGTGCCCTCACAGGCAGCATTGAACAGTGCTACGTTGGTCACAGATCACTTTCTCCATTTGGCTCCCCAGTGAGGTGTAAATATTTCAGAGCTAATGCATAAGTCATGTACACCTGGGTTTCCAAGTGCCACAGCAGTGAAACATAACTCTTGGGTATTTCTGAGCACAGAGGAGCATGGGTTATTTTCTGACACTGCAAATGGAAAATACATGGAGATCTTTAATGTTTAACACTCAGACTGGTTCTGCAAATTTTTGGAAGCCATTGCCTCCAAGTCCCAGGCAACATCTAAGTGATGTTCTGCAAACACATGCACCTTGCCAGGACTGGCAAATACTCCAGGCTGTGTCCACACATGACTACCTACTGGGGGCCCATATCACTGAAAGCCAACATATGGAGTTAATTCACCCAAGTATGGACACCCCAAGCACACTGGCTATTGCTGAGCAGGTGGACATCGTGACAGCAAACATCAGAGGGATTGATATTATTGCTGCATCTAATAGGTGTTAGGTACCTTTCTGTTTCATTTGTGAATAAATCCAGACCTTACAGAGAATGCTGAGTGCATTCATCGGTTTACCCTCATACGAGAGGAGAAAAAGGGTTAAGTTTATTTATGGCCAAAATGTTTGAGAAAATAATAGACATCACACTGTGTACTGGGTTGGCTGTGGGGTGAGGAAGGTGTAGCTCCCAAAGAGCAGAGAGCAGGAGGGCTTACCCAGGTGGTTTGCTCTGCATTTGCAGAGCCTGGTGCTTTGGCTGTGAGGTGAAGGGGGAGAGGAGGAGGCACACCAGGGGCATGCTAATGTTAGGAGAAGGAAGCAGCTGGTCTCACTGCCCTGAGAAGGAGTATTGATGGAGGTCCTCGGGGGCAGACAGAGAGGCTCACGGGCTTCTGTAGGAGGGAATTGCCTCTTGGTGTACTCCTGCTGTGCTGAGGTAAATAAGGCTCTATCTACAGTAGTAAATAAATAAAAGAGAACAAAAAAAATATATAGCTGATTCTTTTCACGGACCTTGCAACCAAGGAAAATATTATATACTGTTGAGGAGAATATGCACTACTTTTTGAGATGCTGAATGGGACTCAGACACCTCGGTGGCAGGCAGTGGCCCATGAAATGTTTGATGTTAGTCCATGTGAAAGACACAGTTAACTAGATGGACATGTCATGATCTAAGATACCTATTACTTTTCTCATGAAAGCAGTGACCCTAAAGCAAAGCAATTTTAATGTACAGACTATAAACACTTTTCTTTGTAGGGAAGGAGTAATTTTTCCACCTCAACTTTTTATCTAGTAATAAAAGTGGAATAAACACATAGGCTTTTTCTCCTCTCCATTTCTCCCATGTGGTCCTATCTTCACTTCTTGGGTTTTCAAGATTTCCAGCTCTTTTTTCTTTTTTTCCCAGTAAATACTCCAAAACACTTTTTTAGGGCCACATCTATAGTAACAAATAGAGATTAAACTCTCAGCACAGGCATACAGTGATGTGTACACTGTCACTAGTACCTGTAACAACTTCTGTATGAGACTCTCACAACCAGGGGCTCAGATGTGATTAACTGAACTTTTCACGATACTCACATCTCTCCTACAAATGTCACAATGCTGCAATGCCACATTACTACTTGACCTTTAGGATTACTGATGTAGCTTTTGTATTCATATAGGCATGAAATAATTCTGGTATCATTTGCAATTATATACATTAATCATGGCAGCAGTGCTACAGCATGTCATCCACTACTAGTCCCATTGCTGCGTGGGGATTGTGAAGTGCTGTTGATGGTATTTACTAACTGGGAAATCCAACCCTTTATGTTTAAAATATTATTTCCCTCTCCATTCAGCTCTTTTGTCATTTAATACCAACAGATTTTATAAGGGAACATGGCCCCAGACGTGCCAAGCCAAAAACATCTCTGCAATTTTTCAGTTTTTCTGCTATTCAATAGACCTCATAAGAAGAAAAAAATATTTCTGCTGACTCTATAAAATTATTCCTAAAGCTTTTCTAAAGCTAAAGTAATACCACAGAAACAGCATCCCCACAGCCCACAGGAAGATGGTTTCCATTCCTCTTATGGGTATTTGCAGTCTCAGGCCTGCCTTCATCACTGACTTGCCACACTTTGAGGTCTTGATTCAGTTGCCCAAACATGTTCATGTGTTTTCACTGAGCCTCTCTGTGGGTTGCCACGTGAGACGTACAGGGAGCGTGCAGAACCTCCTGGACTTGCCAGACAGCAGCCAGACCTTAGGCAGAACATCAAGGACACCTCAGGTGACACAGATGGGCACAGCCACACCAGCACCAACAGTCTGAGCCCCTGTGCTGTGCTGTACAGGTGTTTGCCTACACACAGCCATTGTGTCAAACACAGCCCAGGACTCAGAGGCTACTCTGTCACTTCTAGAGGAAGCAAAAATGCTCTTTTTCCCAAGAGCTGCTCCCTTGTTCTTTGGTATTCAGGGAGATGAATCCTGAGATGTGTTTTTCAAAAGATAATTTCATTTTGGGCTCAGTTCATTCTAAATTCTACTTTGAAATTGTCCAGAGAGCTGAATGAGCTATGTTTTGGAGTGAAACCCAGGTCCTGTTGCAGTCTGTAAGCATTTTGCAACTGACTCCAAATAAATTAGGATTTATTTAGAAAGTGTCTATGTGGATCAACTAAGGGACATCTTTCAATTGCCATCACCATCATGTGGAGAGGCAACAGATGAACAAAGCTGGTCTAAGTGATAAATGCTCCATCCCTGAGACCACACTGAAAAGGGCACTGATGTAGCTGCTCTTGGAGACACTAAAAGGAAACTGGACTGAAAGTCAGATCTGTTGGGATTTTTTCTTCATGATTTTTAAAGAGCAACCCCAGAAGCATTAAGCATTTTATTTAGTACTTAGAGTGCAACAGCAATGAAACTTAACATTACAGGGAGTATGTTCCCACCAGAAAATGTCTTCAGCTGCTCATAAAAACCTGGCCATTTATCAGCACTGCAGGAGATCTTTATTACCTCCCTACAGCATATGCTCTCCTATGATGTAGTTATTGATTTAACAAGTAAACTTCGTGGCAAGCTTTTATCTTGGAATTAGCAGCAAGACTGAAATAGAGCCCTTATTATTCTAATAACATGGAGATGTGAGATTCCTGCATATTCCAAAGGCCATCTCATCACCTTAACAAGCATCCCATTAGGGCTGTCTGACTGCCACATCAAAGCATGTGCTGTGAGGACTTTAACAATCATGATATCATACTCACCCCCAGCAATTTTACAGCCTTCTTGTTTTTCTTCCTACAGGTTTGGACATCAGGCAAGCTCAGGTTATTGTGCTGTCATCGGGTACCAAATGTATAAATGGGGAGTACATAAATGACCAAGGGCTTGCAGTCAACGACTGCCATGCAGAAATTGTGGCAAGAAGGGCATTTGTTCACTTCCTCTACTCACAGCTGGAGCTACACTTAAGGTAATTGAATTCTGTTGATTTCGGGGGGCTGTTATATGGCCTTCAGTGGAACAGATCCATCCTGCAGACAACTGAACTATTTGTTTCTTTGTGTCAATTTTTCTGAGTCTTTAGTTGATGAAGGAACAATACACTGCACAAAAAAAATTTGAGAGTTAGGTAGTCTAAAGTGTTGGGTCATGAGCTGCTTTAGTTCAGCTGATTCTCTTTCAGTAGAGATTAGATATGACTCATAAAGCTGGGGTTTATGAAGCCTGATGATTTTGTACAAATCTTTACATGCAGGCTTATTAGCATCATTCACTGACCAGAGACTTGAGGGGAGTCATTTTGCTTAATGCAGCCATTTTCCTGTCTTCCTTGCTGCTGCTGAAAGATTTCAAAGAAGAGATTTATTGATCATTAATGTCTTCATTGACTCACTAGAGAACCAATGAGTGTTAACAGCACAGTAAACTTTGTGCCAAAGTGCATGATGCTATCACTCACTCCTTCTTTATGATGTTTTAAAATGTTATAGCATGTAGAATCATTACAGTGGAATTATTGTTCCTGTCTTCAGCCAAATCCACCTTGTTACCATTTAAATGGTTAATGGGTCATACACTGCCTGGAAGATGGTAATAAGTGGGGTACCTCACAATGTCTTGTCACTGATCATGCCTATCAACAATCTGGAAGAGCTTATGTAGTGCTAGGTTATAAACTTTGCAGAGGACACCAAAATGTGGGGAGGACCAGTCACTGTGCTTGAGGACTGGTCTGTCATCCCAGCAAGCTGGAGGGCTGGACCAGCTGGAACTTTGACAGAAAACTTATCAAGGAAAAATTCTAAGTCCCACACCAAGGAGGAGAGAATGACCTTCCTCCTTTCCACCAAGAAGGAAAGAAATACACACTGGCGAGCAGCTCTGCTGAGAGGGGACGGGGTTTGTTGGCAGACAAGAAGAAGGACATTAGTTACTGGTGTGCCTGACAGCAGAGAGGGCCAGCTGGACCCTAGGAAGTATGAAGAGTCTGTCAAGGGATGTGAGCACCCACCATTAATCAGCCATCATTAAACCACATCTACAATATTATGTGCAACTTTGGGTGCCCCAAAGGAAAGACATCAGCCATCTGACACAGGCTCAGCAGAGGCCACCCAGGTTCTCAGGGACCAGAGCACTTGGGCTGTGTGGAAGGGCTGATGGATCTGGACCTGGTCAGTCTGGAGATGGGATGGCAGAGCCAGCAAAACATGTCAGCAACACAGGGGAGCTGACATCTTTGCCAAGGTGTGCAGTGGGGAGGTGGCAGGCAAGAGGCACACACTGAAAGAAGAGAAGCTCAGTCTGAGTAGGAGGACTGATATTCCCCGTGGGAATAGGCAAGCAGTGGGACAGGTCACCCAGCAGGGTTAGGCAGTCTCCCTCCTGTTGTGGACATTTTCAGAATCTGAGTGCCTAGAGCCTTGAGCAATCTATCAAACTACTTTGAGAAGCAGGTTGGGATAGAGATTTAAGGTCCTTACCAGCTTAAATTATCCTATGATGTGAAAACCGAGCAGAGGTGAAGCTAAGGGGCATTTATCATATGGAAGGAAGCAAGGAAGCAAGGAGAGAAAACAAACCAGAAACCTTTCTCAGTAGGTCATTCTTCTGCCCTCCATTCTTGTGTGCATATCCATGTGACTTTTCCTGAAGCCATTAACCTCAGTGCAAAAACTTCACTTGAATTCAGAAGGTTTTGCATCAGATCACAGACACAAGGGTTAATCCAAGCAGGATTGTGTGTTCTTGTAAGCACCTGTGATGCTGTTGCACCTAAGCAACAATAACAGGAATAATGGCTGTTTTCACTTCAGGCTGAAGACAAGAGAGTATATTGAGTACATGAGTTTGGCTAACAAAGGGGGACAAGAGCATTGAAGGGTTTAATCAAAAACAATACTCTCTCTCTTTCATTCTGAATTGCTTTCAAGTTTACATTAAATTATTATGTTTTCAGCAGTGTAGCAGCCCTAGTACTTGCTTCGTGCCATGGTGTCTTGGGAAACAAGTGCTAACACTGTATCTTAAACTATTGTATCGATCCACCTCCCTAACACGTTCAGTCATATTATTATTTTATTTGGATCAATGTTAACAGCCTTTTGTTAAGAGAATCCTCAGTGCAGCACAACCTCTGTTCACAATAACTTCAAATCACTCTCTGTTCAGCCAAGACCAGGCACCACCACGTGCCTGACCAGCACCCACCATAAAAATCTCAATCAAAATTGTCAAGGCTAAGCACCTTTGAAAGACAGGGCTGGAGATATTGTCAAATCAGATTTTGCTTCCCTAAAGTCCATGGGGAAGCAAAACTGTGTGTTATGATATATTCTTCAATTCTAATATTTATTGCTACACACACAGTTTTCTGCCATCAATGGGAGATTTGTCATATGGTGACAAAATGGGGGAGGGGGTTCAAAATTAAATAAAAAATGCATTTTCTGTACATTGAAATCACATTTACTTCTTTTTCACTGGAAAAAGAGAGAAATCTCCTATTCAGAAAGAAAACACAGGGTGTTGCGACACAGCTAGAAGGACAGAGTTTCTGAGACAGAGACATGTCAACTCAGCTCCACTGGGACTGCCTGCACTCCTTCTCCTCAGGCTTGGGGGAAACACAAAGCTGTTGTAATCCTCTCCCAGGCCAGGAAACTGTTGTACAAAGTCATAAATGAACTGAAACGAAAAAGATGGTGCTCTAACTCAAAAACAGACTGAAAGCATTGTTCTTGACTCAAAGAGCTTAAATTTTCCATCATTCACTATGTAACAGGCAAGTTTGTTGTGGAGAGTATGTCCTATTTTTCACATACCTTCCTCCCACCAAGCTGAAAGTGATCTCTGCAGCCAGATTTCAAACTTCAGGAAATTCCAGTGAAATAAATATTCTTTTGTATCGTGCTGTCTTTGAAATGGAACCTCTTTTCAAGAATTTACAAATACTACCACTGATCT
Organism: Rhipidura dahli; assembly: GCA_013399225.1. Classification (NCBI taxonomy): domain Eukaryota; kingdom Metazoa; phylum Chordata; class Aves; order Passeriformes; family Rhipiduridae; genus Rhipidura; species Rhipidura dahli. The sequence continues at coordinate 2,066,323 of VXAC01000332.1, read as the reverse complement.
TGGTGAAAGCAAAACACAGTCTTGGCTGAGTGTAGTTTGAAGGCTTCTAAGGGCAGGGGCAAGCCAGCTGGAGAAAGCAAGGGCCAGGATATAAAACTAATGGCCAGGAGACAGGGGTTCACTGAACTGAGTTTCCTTCTTGGCAGTCAAGTGTTACCCAGATCCCCAAGGCTCCTTTGGCCACCAGTGGAGAGAGATGGCATCGCTCAGCAGACCTGTTCAAGTATCTGTTGAGGGTGAGATGAATTGCCAGGTACTGGGGCAATTCTTTTTCCATTTCTCTGAAGAGAGAATATGGCAATTTCTTCACATATTTGGGCTACAGAACAATTCCATCCACAAGCCTGTGTTGCAGCAATATGTAAATTACTTTTTTTCCCTTTCTCTTCTTATTGCCAAATGTTAGAGATGTGGCTTCCCTGACTTTTCTTGGGAAAGAGTTCCAGAATGGGAACTTTATCCTCTCTAAGAAGCAAGAGTGACAAACACTTCAAAAGGAAACTTTCTTTCAACAATTCATTGTCTAGAGCTTGAGTTAAATAAAAGCTAAAAGCACAACTAAAACCTGTCAGCTTCTAACCAGTCTGATTAAAACCCTCAGCCCTCCCAGATTTCATTTTTATGACAACCATAATCCTCCAGTTCTCAAGACTTTCACGAAGGAGATGAGAAGTAAGACGCAAATTTCCTGATGTACAAAAGAAGGACAAGAAAGACCTTTTGAGAAGCTTTTTTTAAGAATCACCATCAAAAAGCACATGAATACCATAGTCTGATTCTTTTGCAATGGTGGTAGGAAATTCACATCATTTTCAGTGTTATTATTTACACCAACTGGCCAATATGGAAGAAAAGAAAATACAAATCTTCTTTTTTTAAGAAAAATAAAATTAATAGACTATCCTTAAAATAAATCAGCACCATAGTGCTGGTGCTGTAGTGTACCTTTCAGGTGCCAGGGAGATGATTTTACCAGAAGGTAAGCTTTTTCAGCACGTCAGATGCAAACCACTGTTTATTCTGCACATAAAAAGCAAGGAATAGTCTTAAACCAGTCCAGTTAACTTATTTTTTCCTGGAAAACTAGCTGCTTGTTACACATCTACTGAGCCTGCTGTCAGTCTGTCTAGGATGCTCTCTTGTAATAGGTAGTACTAGAAACTTCCTATACATACACTTACATGCCAAAACCAGCTCCTCTGCTTATCAGGCTTTGTTTCACCAAAATGCTTCATAAGTATGTGCTTAAGTATCTTCTTGAAGTCAGCTCAAAACACAGGCCATGTGTCATGCTGAATAATGAACTTAAGCACAAGATTAGAATTGAGCATATTCTTAAATGTTCCTCTTGAATCAGCCTCAAATCCTAAGTCTCACAGAAATTCAAAACAGGCAAAGGTTTAGGGATGAATTCTGCTCTTTTAGCCACTGCCAGCATGCAGAAATGACATTTTAATGCCACCCCCTGAATGAATGGGATCTGTAGGCTCACTATGGGCTCCTCTTTCCATTGCTTTGTGCAGGCTGTATATGGCTGTGCAAAGGACATTGTAAAGGACTGCTGCTGCTGCAAAGTCTTCTTCCCCCTCACAGTCCAAAATGCCTGTCCCAGAGGCAAGGCACAAAGGTGCTGGTGCTGGAGTAGAGGTGACTTGGCAGAAGTGCATCTCATGCTTCACCTGGACCATTTTTACAAGATCCCTGGGTCCCTCTGGGCTTTGAAATATCCCAAACATCCCATGCACAGGAATCTTTACTAAGCCATAGCAGATGGTGTTGCAACCCAAACTTTTCCAGCAACTCTTTTCCAGTTTTTTTATTAAGCCTATTCAGCCACAGTGCAGAAATGAACCTCATGTTTGAGTTCAGCTCCTAAAAAACCATCCCAAAGGCAGGTCAGGACCCTATGTGATAAGAAGAACCTCAGCCTCCTGGAGGAAAGCGTCAAGCTGCCTTGCCCTCCAGCCCTGCCAACTATTTTTAGAGCAGCTGTCTATCACCCAACCTGGCAGCCACATTGGCCACAGACCCTTGTTGGTGCTCAGAAAGAGGTAAGAGAGCAAGGTTAATCAGTGGAAAACAATGAGTGAAAACAGGATGGAGGCTGCACTCCTGAAATCCGGCCCAAAGCATGACTGCTCCAACCCTACATAGCAACTGTCTCCAAGTACTGTAAGATGCCCCCACACACACACATTCTGATGAGATTTAATGTAATAATAGCAGGCATTTGGATTGCACAGTTTTGTATTCTCCCAGCTGATTTTGCAGTGAATTATTTAAAACTACCTGCAATTGCGCTAAAGTCCAAGCAGCAGGACTTAGAGAGATTTTATTATTTCAGAGGCTCGTATCAGGGCGACAATATAATTAGTGCAGTTGGGAAATTCCACCACAGCCAGCAGAAAATGAAGGAGCTGCATGTGGCAGCCCCAGCTCGGCAGCCGGTGTGACTCCCTGTCCCTGGCAGGCGAGCTAATGTGCCTGTAAATTCCTCCTGACAGCAAACGCATCCTGGCATCAAAAAATGACAAAACACCCAAACCATGGAAGAGTGACAGCCAAACAGCTTCAGTAGCACAGAGGCTGCACTGGGAGAAAACAGGCAGAGGCAGCTTGGATGAAAGCCAAGGACTCGCTGAAAGGCTGAGTGGAAAGCACCCCTGTTTGCACTCTCAGGAGGCAGAGAGAGCCAGAAATCGCCTTGGTTAATGGGCTGTCCTGTAGTGAATTAAGCGGGTGGGATTCTGGCTTATTAACAGCATCCTAGGAAAATCATTACCTGCAGGTGCTGTTCTGTTCAGAGATATTCCTACAAAAAGACCCTTAAGTTTTTGAGGGAAGGCCCAGACCATCGAAGGGAAAGGAGTCTCATCATAATTTCACCAATCACATTTTCACCTTCAAAATTAGAATTGCGACCATCACCCAAATACACGTATTAGAGGCAGCTGTCTGTCAGAGAAATTACCCATATCTCCCTAAATGTAACTCATTGGAGGAACTGCACAGCAGCAGAGCCTTAATGCTGTGCTGTTGCTGCAAACAGCAGCACTGGGAGGGTTTGGCCTCCTGGGCAGCTGTTGCTAATGGAATATGTGCACTGCATCCCCATCTAGCTGCTGAACCACTGCAACGATAAAAGCTTCATCTTGATAAGTATCTGTTTCAACTCAGCTGAGAAAAGCCCATGCAAGTTTTGTCCACCCTTCTTAAGATGGCTTCTGATTTTGAAAAATGCCAAGCAGCCAAGAGGACCCTACTGGCCTAGGTGAAGCACTTCTAGGTGGCTCTGACTGAATGGGGGGAAAGAGGAACACCTGGGGAGCAGGGAGGACTGGCAGCAGTCATAAAATTTGGGCGCTTAGTGAGAGGCCCTTTTCAGTGGAGGATATGAACACACATCTCAGCTGTGGTGATTGATGTTGATGGGATTCAAACACGTGCCTGGGCATTGTGATCAGCAGAGCTGATGTGTTCACATGAGAGCCCAAGAGAAATTTTCCTTTTTTCATGCACCAGAACCACTTTAAAATCAGTGTGTTTATGTATCTGTGCGCATGAGGAAGGAGAGTTACCCTTCAAAAATCCACATATTATCATTAGAATATATCTTAGGTAAGGAAGTCAAAAGCCCTTTGGCAGTTTCGACCTCCTTCACACATTTCTTCACTCAGAGAAGCTTACTGTTTTTCTCTTGTTGTCACTAGGCAAAATATATGGTGCCAGGTGCTAATAAAAACAAACAAACGAGCAGAGAGAGAAAAGGAGGGAGAGACAGCACAGAAATGTTTCTGATTTGGCGTGTAACAAATGACCTGGAACCTCTTTTGTGATCGTAGCAAACGGCGAGAGGACTGGGAGCGATCAATCTTCGTGCGGTTAAAAGAAGGCGGCTACAGGCTGCGGGAGAACATCCTGTTCCACCTGTACGTGAGCACCTCGCCCTGCGGAGACGCGCGCCTCCACTCCCCCTACGAAATCACAACCGACTGTAAGGAAAAATCTTCCCTCTCCTTTTTCTCCTTTGTGCATCTTTTGTCTTTCTTTGGGTTGTTTTGGTTTTTTTTTTTTTCCCCTAAGATCGTTTCTTCTTGCTTTTTTTCTTTGCTGTCAGAAAGTGTTTCACTTGAGAGCAAAAACAGGCTTTAGAGTGTGTGTTTGTGTGTGTCTGTGCAACTGGTGCTTGGCCCTGTGTGCTGGGGGAAGGTGTGCAGGGAAACTCAGAGCTCTGCACTCTTGGAGCTCTGTGGCTCTGCTGGGGAATACAACCCTGAAAGCCTGCACTTCCTGCCTGCTACATACATCCCTAAAAGTAAATAAGTGTTTTGGAAAGCATCCCCATGATCAAAGAGATCCTTGAAGCCATGGCCAGAGGCTGGACCAGAGGATCAGGGCTCTAACTGAATATGCATAGACTCTACTCAGGATTCACACAGTACATATGGGTTAAAGGGTTGCATTTACACTAAACCAGGCTGCAACAGCTGGAGTCTGAAAAAGAGCACTGATATGATGTGATAGGACAAGATATGATATGATATGATATGATATGATATGATATGATATGATATGATATGATATGATATGATATGATATGATATGATATGATATGATATGATATGATATGATATGATATGATATGATATGATATGATATGATATGATATGATATGATATGATATGATATGATATGATATGATATGATATGATATGATATGATATGATATGATATGATATGATATGATATGATATGATATGATATGATATGATATGATATGATATGATATGATATGATATGATATGATATGATATGATATGATATGATATGATATGATATGATATGATATGATATGATATGATATGATATGATATGATATGATATGATATGATATGATATGATATGATATGATATGATATGATATGATATGATATGATATGATATGATATGATATGATATGATATGATATGATATGATATGATATGATATGATATGATATGATATGATATGATATGATATGATATGATATGATATGATATGATATGATATGATATGATATGATATGATATGATATGATATGATATGATATGATATGATATGATATGATATGATATGATATGATATGATATGATATGATACAGCACATCTGTGGTGTTGATTGTTCGTCAGACTCTCTCCTAATATCACCTGCACTTGCAGTGAATAATGGCAAGATCCTTATGGAAAGGCCAAGCCATCCTGCCTATGTCACATGTACTGCATGGTCACTGCATGGCATGTGGGTTAGTTGGAGTCCACCAGGTAAAGCTTCTTTAGAGTCCCTGGAACCATACCTGTGGCATTCAACCAAACACTTGATTTTCCACGGATTTCTTCTCTAGAGGTGAACCTGCAAATGAGATAAACAAATTGGCTCTTGAGCCAGAGTGTGCCACCCACAGACCTGCAGAGATTCTTGTCCATGGTGACAAATCCCATCTCCACCACATGACCCAGCACTCTCACCTCATCATTCCCCAGACATGCACGTCCCTGTCCTTGCCCTGCCATGGCTGAGGCACGTCCCTGTTGCTCTCCCACTGCTCCAGCTTTGTCCCTGCCTAGCCACATGGAATGCCCCCAGCAAGGGACAGGGGACTCCAGAGATCTGTGCATTGTTATTGCGTGCCTGTCACCCCACGATCCAATACACAAGGCACGAGGTGCTCTCTTACCTCTGCCCCAGGTACTGCTCCTCATACATGCATTTTACAGTGCTGCAAAGCCCATAGTGCTGGCTGCCAAATGTGCACATAATGAGAATTAGTGCTTGCCCTGACTACCTTGAATGTGAAGCAGGTAAGACAACAGAATGGATGGAGGAGGAAGCACAGACACGGGAATGTAAAATTAATCACCCAAGGTCACACAACGACCTCACTTCCTCACAGGCAAATCCATCAGACCGTGGTTTCACTCCTTTGTGATTTTTTATTTGTGTAAGTTATTTATTAACGATTAGGTATTATTCTGCCCAGAATAGAATTTTTTTTCATGTGTGAAAGAGCAGCTTGCTGGGGTGAGAAAGCAGAGTGCACCTATTCAGGGAGGAAATGCGGTCCTTGCCTGACATGATTTCTACATTCTGCCAGAAGGGTTTATAAAATGAACAAAAGCAAGTAAATGTTTAAAAGGCAAAATCTAATTGACAAATTCCTGACGAGTTAGCAAAATGAAAAGATATAGCATCATCTTAAATCAAAAATAAAATTAAAAGAGGCACCGCTTATGAATATCAAAAAACAGGTGTACCAAGAGGTATCTAAAAAGGCTTTATGTTTGGTTAAAGGCACTCATGTTTTCCAGAAGGCAGGCTTCCTGGGGCACCCCTTAGCTGACATCACAATTGGAAGCACCAAAATCTGTAATTATTTTTAAAATGTGGTCCATTCTCAAGAGCGACTGGAGGCTGTCCAGGCTGGGTTCTGCTCTTCTTTGCATGAGGAAGTCGGTGCTTTGGGCAGCTGACAGCCAGGGCTGCCTGTTTACATGCAGCTGAACCCACCCTGGAGGTGAACCCTGCTTGGCTCATGGATTTCTTCAAAGACCAGATAAATCTCCCAGCTAGTGAGGGAATGCTTCTTTAGATAACAAGATGTACAAGCAGCTGTGTTTATAAATATATAATCATGCAGTACCTGACACAGGCAGTAAACAGTAAACTTATACATAATCATGAAAATAATTTTCCTGTTGGCTATTACACCAATTATTGTCCCAAACAGAAGCTGAGGCAGAAAGGTTTGTGTGGCTTAGCCAATGTTTCACAGTGATTCAGTAGCAGGACCTAAAGAGATCCTACACCTGGCTTGTAATTCACTCTTTTAAACAGATCCCTCTACCTTTTGTCCTGTGCTCATAAAATAATTTAGTACTGTGTAGAAAGCCATGTTGCCAAAAGCTGTCCTTCAGTGAGATAAGCATTTCCTTTTAGCTCACATTATCTAAGAGACATCTAGGAAGATAAGTATTTTATAATGTTTATCATTCAGATCTTCTCTTTCCTCTTTTTCCTCCCTAAAGAAATAACCTTTCTTTCATCCAGTAATGACAAGAAACTCCAGATGAATGCTGTTTCATTTCTTAAACAACAAAGAAACCTCTCCTAGAGCTAGCACAAGCCATCAAACATTGCTGATTATTCTCTAAAGATGCATTAACATTTAAAAATGATGCCTCACCATGTGGTTCCTGGTTTTGAGAAGGAATATGATAAGCCTTTATCAATATAGCGAGTGAGCAAAATCCACTTCTCAAATCTCCTTCCAAAAATTTTCTATTATCCACCGTGTCTTTCCAGCACCCTCAGGGAGGCCTCACATTTCCTTCTTATGAGCTTTGTTCTGGTAAGGGAGGAGGTAAGCTAGCATGCTTTTTAAAACCCAGTTTACTTCTTACTGGGTAGAGCAGAGTACCAAGTTTCTGACGTGTAGAAATCCGACAGCTGCAATGCAGAGCAGAGGTCCAGGGAGCCCACACCCATGGGAGCCACACACTTCATGCAGGAAAGTAAAAGATTAGGGACAAAGAGATGAAATCTCACTTTAATTTGCAGAAATGCCCTTCTTGAAACAGAGGTAAGCTGACTTGTTGGTTGATACATCCTTAGGCTCCTCTAAAGGAGAGACAAAACCCAGTTGGACCAGGCTGCTTTGAGCATGGAGGGGTTTTCTAACTCTTTTTTGGTAGGTCAGGAGGTTGGGAGAGCATACAGGAAGTGAAATCAGAGCTTTGGACAAAGGTAAAGTCTGCAAGAGTAGGAGAAGAGGCTGAGGGGAGAGGGACAAGAGCAGCTGACAGCAGGAGAGGAGACCAGCCAGGGTCAGTGGTGTTGCAAGAGTATGAGACTGGGAAATGTTTCAGATGCTTTTTGTGGGTTTGTCCTGGCTCATTCTCTCCAGTCAGCCTCCTTCCCAAGACCTTTCCATCATTTTCCAAGGTCAGCCTCAAGGCTGTAGCACAGCTGTATGGTGAGAAGGCAACATGTTCCCAGTGTCCTCACAACCCTAATTGCTCCTTCACAGACTCAGCTTCTTCCCCTGCTTCAGTTCCGTGCTGCAGGTCAGGGAGCCTGGGATGGCTCCCTTTGTGATGCCTTCTCCCTTTGTGCTCATCTGAGCAAGGTGTGCCTGGATTTGTGATCTCTCCTAAGGGCAGTGTCACAGCATCAGTTAACATGGGTTTCCTGAAGGGCCTAAGGGTGCTGCTGGTTCCCATTATGGCACAAGCTCCAGCTTCTCAGGTGGAGCCCTGGGAGCAGCTTACCCTCTAGTATTTGGTGCATATTTTACACTTTTTTCTAAATCTAGAGTAAACCACAGAATAATCAAGACCCTGAATTGCTAGAGCACCATCCTAGCTAATTTAGTGCTTCTTGACTCACTGGCTTTTTTTTTTTTTTCTTTTTAAAGTCTCTTGAAAAGCAAAAAGAATTGTTTGAAAATTTGAGCTCAAAAAATCTTCCATTTCCCCGCTTCTTCTTCCCTGGCAGTATTTTACCTCACTGTCCATCTTTTTTCTAGAGATGTGCTCTCTCTTTTTCACTACATGGATTGCCAAAGAGACAAACAGAATCTGCCCCAGGGCTTGTCTCACTTCTTCTCCCCTGGGCTGCTTTTTCATCTCTTGCTAACATGCTGTATTGCCTTGTGCCATTGACTCCTTGATAGCCCAGCTCCTGTTTTATCCCACGCTTCCTTTAGGTCTGAAACACACCATTGCATCTGCTCCACATGGGGTTTTTCTCCTGCTTGTCTATTAACCTACAGCTGTGCTGAAGCTCTCATGCACACACATTTGACAGAGCTCTCATCTAAGCAGGACCCGATTGCAGCCACGTGAGCCAGATCATTGCCTTGGTAGGTGATGTGATGAGGAGATGTGCACTGCAGTTTTCAGAGAGCTGGGGAACTGAAGAGTACCCAGAGAGACACGTTTGTGCTCTCCACTTCAAGTGTGCAGACCTGTGCTTTCCCTGCTTGTGATTCTGGACAGCAGGATTTTACATTCCATTCTCAGAAAAAGATGCTCCATTAATGCCCATATCCAGGGGGCGAAGGGGTGCCCTGCTCACACCAGTAACCCAGCACTCCGTGTGCAGATGGGGCTGACCCAGCTTGCATCACCCCCAAACCAGATCCCTCAAAGTCATATCCTGAGCAGACTGGCTGGAGAAGGCCAAATTCACACAGAGACCCTCTGAGGAGTCTGTCCACCTCCAAGACATGGACCCAAATGGTCTCCTAAAATTGTCACAAGAATCTCAGCCCCAGAGCTCGCATTCAGTGTCCGGCAGTGAACTATCAGGATGGAAATACTGTAAGGGTGCTTATGGCAGTAACTGGGCTAGAATCAATCCCCAAACCATGGATTGTGCCATGGGTTAGGTGAACATTTCTGCATATGCAAGGGCAAGAAATCTCTGCCTTCATTTTGCCAATTGCATGTTTTGTGTAAATGGGCAAATTCTGTTCCTATGAGTAGATGATAAAAGGGGAAAGCACTCAAAGAAGAAAGTAAGAGTCAAAGAAGAATTTAAGTAACTCAGTGATCTGAAAAGAAATTAGATATCTGGAACTATGAGAAAATTCAGGTTCTAACAAAGTGATAAACTTTCCCATTACAAAAATTGAGGGTAACCATAGGTCATCCCTTGGACTTGGACACTATTTTTTGTTCCCGTTGCACAAGTGCTCCCAGGTATCGCATCTCTCTGTCACGGCTGCTGGTCTGATGCAGCTTAGGAAACCATCCTGGAAATTCATAGCTATTTGGTGCATGGTGCAGCTTCCTCCTAGGCTGTAAAGTTGATTTTATGCTGATGAATGGCCCATCTGTGGAACTGGGATGAAGGTGCATTATTTTCCTATTTTTCATGTGACCGAGCAGAACAATACCTTGGGGGATCCAAGAACAAAATTATCGTAGAGAACCATGCCCAGAAGTAACACGGAACTAAAAAATGCATACACCACTAGAGGCTCTAGTGCTGAATACTGCCTCAGGAGAAATAATCCTAGCTCTGGGTGAATTATTGTGGTCAGCCCAGATTGCTTTGTCATATAAAGACAAGCTGCAGAAATTGCAGATACAGCAGGAGGCTCTTGCATTACTTCACAGGCTAGGGAATTAGTGTTAAAGAAAGTGGAAGGAAATTGTCCTTTCACTTCATTAAGACTGAACTGGGTCTTATCCAAAAGGTTTGGGTTCAGATATGAGCACAGCACCCTTTGTCATCCTCCTCTGAGGTCAAATTCTGTGGAAGCAGTGGCCCCTTCTGCTTGTGCCATTGACTCAGCCTCAATTTACCAAAGCAAACACAGAGGATATGCAGCAACTTTCTACAGCTAACTAGAAGCTGGTCTGTAAAGGAATCTGCTCAGGACTCTTAGCAGGCATTAGGCTTATATGTAATTGCCCTGTTTTCTTACTCATTCTTCCTAGGCTGCTGAAATGTTGTTTCAGTGTGACTGCTTTCAATCTAAAAGTCAGTTTGGTAGTGAAAGCATGGTCACAGGACAGTTCCCTCTGGTTAATTCTCTCCATCACTTCACCCATGGCTGGGAGCAGAGATGAAGTGTGCTCCTGGCCAGGATGGGCAAGGATGAAAACAGAGCCCAGCCCAGGTGTGGTGGTCCTCTGTCCCCACAAGCACTGCAGGCCTGAGCAGTGGTCTGATTTCACTCAGGGCTTTCCAGGAGTGGAGGTGGTGCTGCATGTAGACTGTTCAAAGATTTCTTCCCAGCATCTAAGATAAATCCATGCTGGCACTGTGGGGGAGCTTTCTACTTCTGGGGAAGGTGGGCAAAGGGATTTCAGGAGAAGAAAGTGTGGCTGAGAGGAATCAGTGGGACCCCGGGACAGGAGGGCCACAGTGAGTATGGGGAAGTTTGAGGGAGAGCAGGTCTGTGATGTTCAGCTATGACGGGGAGTGGGCAAGAGACACTGTGAGGGACTGTGAGGGGCTCTTCAAGATGAGTGAAGCCCCCCTGCTTCTTCCAGTGCACAACACCCACACAGGACCTGCAGGCAGTGGCTGGAGTCATCTCCAGTGCTGCAAGAAGCTTTTCCTCCCCCAACCTCTCATACTCACTCTCTGCTCATCCAGGGCTGCATGGAAGGGAGAGAATGGAAAAGGGGGAAAAGACCTCATGGAGAATGGAGATGGTGACTGGCCCAAGCCCTTTGCTGTGAGCCCTGAGCCCTTCTGATGCCACTTGAGGGAAAAGCTGCAGCAGCAGCAGCAGCTGTTGCATCTCAGGGCTCAGATGGATCCATCGCTCAGACAGAGCAGCAGTGCCAGAGGGTCTACAAGTACGTGGTCCACATGTTCTGGAAATCCCATCACTTTTGGTAACTGAGAGGTGTGATGCCTTACATGGCCTGTCATGCTAAACCTTTTGCCAGTCCCAAAGGTCAGTCCTAGCCCCTAAACCTGCCAGAGAAACAAACCAGAGGTGTCCAGGCTTAGGAGAGCTGTGAAAGCACCCATGATTTTATTGTTTGCATTATCATGCTAGAGCCCAGAATGCACCTTGGGAAGAGGCTCCCATTTTGCTGCATTGGAGTCCTGAAGCTTTCAGTGCAATTAATCAACCTGTAGAAGTTTGCTGTTGCTTTATATTCCATTATTAATCTCCACCAGGTTCTTAGTAGAATTTTGCTAAAGCTGACTGGTGAATAACAACTTCAGGTCATGGACAATTTCAGGTCTCAAAGTACTGACTGGCTGGAAAGAAATCAAAACCTGTCAGGCAAGATTTAAAAGAAAATAATTGTGTGAAAGTGGGATTGCATCTTATATTTCTCCTATCTCCCGGTCATCAGTAACAAGGGGTAGAAAAACCCTATTTCATTTCCACCCATGCCTGGTTCAGGGTAAGCTTTTTCATTCAAGGCCACTTAGAATCAAATAAAAACTTGAATCTATATCTCCCCAGTCCTGGATCAGTGAATTCCCTATCATCTGAGCTAGACAGCTCCCTTTCTTAACTCTCTGTTTTAAAACTCTGTCAGAACTGACATATCATGAGGAAACTCTTTGCCTTTGACAATGCATTGAAAATGTCCCAATTCCTTCTCCTTGTGGTATTCTTGGCTGCCTTTGCTTATTTGAGTTTTGTTGTTTCAGGGGGAGTTTAAAGTAGAAAATAAGATTTTTAGAAGTGTATGTCAGTGCAGTGTGTGTCTATCCAGGAAAAAAAGAAAGAATGTGCTGAAAACTATGGATTGCTCAGAGCCAGCATTGGCCACAGCTTTGAAAAGCTTTCATGTAGAGCAAAATGTGTTTGCTAGGATTCAGGAAAACAGGTTTCCACAGCTATAATCAGATTCTAATTTTAACAGAATGCTTGAATCGCCGAAGGGCATTGCACTGTATTTATTGATTCTGCTTTGTTATGGGTTTTGCTGCTTTGTAAAACACTGCATTTGGATGCAATGTTCAGATGTGATAAAAAGGCTGCATTAATCAGCAAAAGACCATGCCTGAGAAGTTTTCAGAATAGCAGTAGAAAATTTCACCCAGAAAAACTCCCTGTCCCCAGATTTGTCCAGCCCAAGGAATAGTGGTGTCACCAAAGCCTTCTGCAGCAGGGAAAAAGTCACCACATGCTCCTGGACATTCCCCCACTCCAACCCAACATCCCATCGCCTACTACAGATGTACACCTAAATAAGGCACCGCGGGGGGGTTTGGTGGAAAATATCAAACCATAGTTGGGAAAAATCTCTGTGGGTGAAAACTACACCCACTCAGATCTAATTTAGTCTAATTTACCCTTCCACTGAGTGGGAATCACAGGTAAAACTCATAAACTGAGGTTTAGGAAGCTTATTCGGCAGCTCCAGGTCCAGTTAGGATCTCTGTGGTAGTTCTGGAAGTCCTTAGACTTCTGGGGAGTTTCTTGGAGTCTTATGAGAGAAATCTGAAGACATCTATATGAGCAACAAAAAATTTAATTCTAACCCTGGTCCTGCAAGCTGCCTTCTCTAGCCAGTCTTGGACAACTCACCTCACTCTGGTAATCTCCCTTTCTATACCTGTAAAATGGGAATAAAAGATATCCAGCAATCACAGCTCTGAGAAAGGGTAATTAATGTTGAGAGTAGAATATTAAAATTGAAAACATTGTCTATTCTATGCACTATTATAAAATTATTCAGAAAAATTTAGCAACTAAGATCCACAGATTTTTAAGACCAACAGGAACCATTTCCTGGTGATCAAAGTTTAAGTTCTTCAGCCAGAGACCATAGGACTCCAGAGCTCCAGAAGCTGAATTAGAATGTATCTGGTGATGCATCAGGAACCACAGCCTCTCTAGACTCATACCAACCACAGTGTGGCTGAAAATCTGTCGACCTTATTGACAGATTGCTCTTGTTTCTGTCTCATGGTGTTCATTTTCCGTTTTCATATTTTGCTGACTTCATACTCAACGTTTTCCTTAAATCATCCTTGAAGATTTCAATTTCCCAAAAGCAACAAAATCCCAAAGCTACATGAATAACAGCATGTTTTGTTGATAAAAGAAAGAGGGTTATGGTGAATAATGCATTCTCTTTACGTTTGTGTAAACTTTTTGATTAAAACATGGCAGGGGAGAGAATTGTCACCAAACAGGCTATGCCAGTGATGTTGATACATTTTTCACACAACGTATATTTAGAGATAAACCCTAGCTTGAAGAGAAAAGATTTCTTGTTAACAAAACAAAAAAAAATGAAAGATACAATGATGCCTGGCTTAGGACATGGGTGAATAGCTGCTCCTCCCTGGTCTCTGATGGATGCAGCATCTCACTCTCCACACGCAGCCTCCAACCACTGGCTTTGATCAGCTGGGAACCAGCAGCATCTCTCCAGGCCGTCAAAGATGAGCTGTGCATTGCTGGAGACCACCAGCTGGTGGCCTCTCTGCCTGCTGCAGTCCTCAGAGGCAGAATTCTTCTCAGAGTTCCCAGCACCAGTGCAGCCCTTTGCCAGATCTCGAGACGTTGCTCTGTGGGAGCAGCTGCACTTCCAAAGCCACAGCAGGATGTGTCTGATTTTAGACAAGAGGAACAACTAGTGATTAAAAATAATAATCTTGAAGTGCTTGAGGTGTACTTTCCTTGATTGCCACATGCACAGAATCTTAATCCCACTGATAAATCTTGTACTTTTGGCTTCAACATAGTAATGCTGTTCTACTCCAGAGCAGGCTGGAGTCCACAGCCTGGGTTTGTAGGTGGCACAGAGGATCTCCCTGACACCTGATTCAGTACTGCTCTTTCCTCCTTGCCTGGAACAGCCATTTATTACTCTCAAAGAGAGCTGTGAATGACTTTGCTGCCAACAAATTGTTTTAAAGTGAATTTAAACTAGTTGCTCACAATTTGATCTCAGGCATTAATTGAAGACAGACAATAGAAAAAACCTGTTTGTAGGCTTTGAGCTGTTTCTCTCAGATTTTGTTTTCCTCTCAGGTTATTAAAGCCTGCTGAGATTCCAGGCTTACTTAGAAGTTAGTCTGATGGTAAAATGGGTTTCATGTGCTAGAGTGACATTCTCTGCTCTAGCATAGGTTCTATAAAGGTATTTTGACACCTCTCCCTAGAATGAGCTTTCAATACATTCCATATTAACCTACAAAAATAATAAAAACTCATTGTAAAAGTGCTATGTTATCTGAACAGATGAAATTTTTCCCCTCAGTAATCACAGATGGACATTTTGATGGACCAAAATTAAAAGTTTTCATTAAAACCCTCACTGATAAACTTTAACATACTGGAATACCATTCTTACACTCTTCCTACATTTACTGTCTCTAACCCCACAGTTCAATCCAAAAATAATAATTTAATTGATAGGTACTTAAAGCAGATAAGGAAAAATAACACAGTCACTTCCTTTCTGTTCCTGTGGATTCAAACTTCAAATTTTCTCTTCATTGCTTCTTCTGGATTAAATGCCACATATTGATAACCTATGGAATGACAAATTGACTTTGCTTTCACACCTTGTCAGTACATCACTAGAAACTATTGTCAGATGAAAAATTAAGGAAGAAATAGAAAGAGTGAAGATTGTTATTTGAAGATTAATGCAGAGAAGAAAGAATAATAGGCCAAAGGTAACATCATTTATTAGGTCATGGATTTTGTCAGGTTAGGGACTACTGTCCAAAGACAATATTTCAGCCAAAAAAGATGCAAGGAGAAGGGAAAAGGTAAAGAAATTTAATCTCCAATGTTGATTTCAGTTCCAAAAATTGCAGGTGTCCCAGGTTTTGTAACATTGTCAGATAAAATGCATACTCAGCATCCATATTTGTATATAGGGATTAATGATTCTGTCCAAACCATGGATCTGAACTGAGCTCTGCTACAATGTGGTGGGGGCCACATGGCTCTGGGAGCAAGCAAATCTCTCCTAGGACTGCTTTCAGATGCAACAGCCCTCGTGGCCTATATTTAAAAGTCATGTCTTGACTTTTAGGGATTCATCTCAACATGCTTTTATCCTGTTTAACCTGTACAAGACAGGGGCTTGTGCTCCCTCCTGGGAAGGACACATCCCTGAAGTCACTGCAGGGGCAGCTCTGTAGACCCTTTTCATAAATCCAGACTTCTTCTGGAACACTCCTGAAGTTTCTTGCTTTCCAAAGCTGACCCATGGCATTCCAGCCTGGCTCTCTGCTGGTCACCAAAGCACAGTGCACCAGGGATTTATCTGACCAGCCACCCTGCCCAGCAGGGGAGACACATCCAAAGCATTCACTGTGCTGTGACTCTCACTTCAACACTTCCTGAAATAGTAATATTGTACATTTATTCAGCATCTGGTTGATTGAAGTGCATCTCTAAAAACCATCAAAAGACAAAAGCAGTCAGATGTTAACACTCTTCTTTCCACCCCTTTGTCTCACACTGCTCTAAGGAAGCATTATAAACCATGCTGAGGAGGGGAGGGTCCAGCCCTGAAAAAAAAATGCAAGATAGGCTGTTTTATTTCTTCTTTCCTGAAGAGAGAACAGCCTCCAGTGAAGCAAGGAAACAGAAAATGAACCTCCGAGGCAGTCAGGCAAAATTTCAGACAGAGCCTTACTCGTGTGATTCTGTTTAATCACCGTCCATTTCCTCTTCACTCTTTAACTAAATAATAAATATGGAGTGTGGTTTTTTCATTACCATGTGAGCTAGAACTTGTCCTGGAGAAAATATGAAAATAAGGGGTGAGGCTTGAAATCAGCAGGTTTCACTGATTTTAAATACAAGGCACCTGTCTGTGTACATTTCTAATCCAGTAATTAATCCAGCACCTTTTTATCTTAGGAACTCTCAGGGGTAATTTCCACATCTGAGTGCAGCACATATCATAAATCCACTCCAAATGATTTTTAAATTTGTCCTTTCCAATTCCGGTTTGAATTGACATTTTGTTCTGGTTGAAGTGGCATCCACAGACTCCTTCTCCCCTGCAATTAGTTGAGATTAAGCAGTTGGAGAACCAGCACAGCAAAGATCAGAAATGCTTATAGTCACTGATGTTTTGATCATACTGAACAGCAGAACAGCAGTAGGTTGTAGTTTGAGACTTTAAGATGCATAAATAAATATATTTCTGAGACAGCATTAAAATGATCTGTAGCAGGCTGTGCCAGTAAGTGGACCATGTTTTTTACTGCTGACAAGCAGCTTATGGGCTGAAGTCTGTCTGCAGCTTCAGTGCAAAACTCACAGAGCCTCATCCTTTCTTTTGTTTATATCTTCCTGTGCTACTTAATGAAATGCTAAAAAAGAACTCAGAGTATTCCAGTTGCAGATCTGGATTTATTTAATCATTGGCAATCTGAAAGCATTTAGAGCTTTGGGTTATTAGTATTTTATATAAATGCCACAGATGATCTTTTGCAGCATGTGTGCCAACTACCCCAGCAATGTGAGCAGCCTGAGACAGGCAGCACAGCACGAGGCTTGAGTCACACCCTATTCATTGAATTTAATAGCAGCTGAGCAGCTAAAACCCCTTATCAGAGCTGTGGGAGTGTGTCCTGGGGTGAGTGTAGACTGGCCACAGATGCCTGAATCCTATCAGCCAAGGCCAGCTGCACCGTGGGCAGGGTGCAGGGACAGGGAGCAAAGCTGGACACATGGCTGAGTCAATGTGAGCATTCAGAGACTGAGACTATCAGTGCACTTGCACACACTTCCTAAGTGCTTTTAGAAACTTCAGTGTTCAGTTTCTGGTATTTGCAGTCCAGGGCTGAGATGCTGTGAGAACAACCAGATGTGGATTACTTTGGCCTTTGTGCTTCCTTCGGTCCTGAGAAGATCAGATAGACAAATGACAAATGAAATAAAGACCCCCCCAAACTCACAGAAGTCATTTGGATCCCTCTCCCCAAAAATTGTTGGTCTATGCTTTAAATTACCCAGCTGCTCAACAGCTGCATGCAGTCCTGCTGCTGTTTTTTCTCCTGAATTTGCTCCTTATCTCTGTCAGCATATTGTGGGATGCTTTGCCCCTCACTGAGGTAACATTTATGTAGTGAAATCAAAGCCACGTAAATGATGGGCTGCTCATCTTACACTGCAGTCACTAAAATTCCCTAGCAGTTACATGTCTCTTTGCATGTATGGGAAATATGGGTGCATCAACACACTGAATTGCCTGAAAAGAGTCATCTAGGAGATCAAGGCACTCAGAGGGGAGGCTCAGAGCAGGAGCTGAGAAAGAGAGGAGAATCTAGAGAGATGGGAAGTGGGAAAAGTGTAACAAGAGAAAATATTTTTCCTGAAAGTTGGAGAAGGAAACAGTAAAAAATCATTTTATCCAGAGGGATTTCCAGCAGGTGGACTCCTGTGGTAGTTCTTTCCTGGAAGGGTAGCATCTGTTTTTCATAAATAGTTGTTGAGCAGTACCTTTAAATTAATTTGCATAAGAAGGAAGCATCATTATCTTCATTATACCTGTGGGAAAGCTTAGGAAAAGAGAAGTGATTTGCTTGAAGTCAGACTTTCCACCAGCTGAAACAGCAATAGCCTCTTGAGTCACCCTTCACTGCTTCCCTGGCAGAGATCTTGCTCTGCTATGCCATCATTTCTCAGGATGTGCAGACAAAGGCAAAGTGGTTTTGGTAGACATTTCTCACTGTTGTTCAGCTGGATGTGTTTGCTAAGCAGAAGTGATCACTTTCTACTTTTGTTGTTGAAATTTCATGGTGCCTTTCCCATGGCTCTGTGGTTTGATAGTAAAAAATGCTGCTCACCTCTGTTTCATGGTTTTAAAAAATGTTTCCTCGCAGAGTCCCAAGAAAAATATGGACCAGTTCCCAGATAGCTAATACTGTCCAAAGAGCATCCTCTGAATGATACTGCACTTAGCATCCCAGACAAGAGGGATGTACAAGGGATCAGCACACGCAGATATGGAAATGGTTTCCTGACAGTGTTGGCACAACCAGTATATTTGAGAGCAGAGGGATCTGAGACGTTTCTGAGACTCTGGCACTTTTGCTTATTGAATTTTTTTATTTCTCCATTGGCTGTTCCCAGCTTCTCCCACAGCTCAAGTTTGAAAAGCCCCAATACTCCAAGTCTGGTGCTTACTGCAGTGTCTCGATTTGTGAGGTGCTGACAGCTGGGCACAAGGTGCCCCCACATCCCCTGCTGCTGGGACATGGCTGCTGGTGGGGATGGCAGTGCAACAGCCACTCCTGGCCAAACTCAGATCCTGCAGCAGCAATGCTGTAACAGTATTTGCAAACAGTGTTTTGGATATGGTGGAGACTGAGTTTGGGAGGAAATCTGTTTTGGTCATGGCCAAGTAACCCATTTGATACCTGGTTCAGCCCATTGCTGGCACACACACCCATCTTAAATTCTAAAACACCAGGAATGGAGAGAAGAGGCAGTGATTGCTGGGGGCCCAGCTGCCCCTGTGCTGGCAGGGCAGAGCTGACTTTGCTGTTCTACATGTGTTTGCTGCCTCTGCTAATCCCAATAGGCTGAAGTGATTTATATTTGCACTCCCTTTTTGCAAACCACCCCCTGGCAGCAGCCAGTCATTCCATTGCTCCACCAGAGCTGGGGACCATGCACAGAGCCAGCTGCTTGCAGCCAGAGGTGCCATCAGCCCCACAACCTCCGACACACTCATGTCACTCAGTGGCAGAAGCACAGGCAGCCCCATAGCCCACCAAGGACTGAGGAGCATCACCTTCACAAGCAGAAGCCTTCTGGTCCAGATGAGGAGCTGGCATGGAAAAATACACAGGGCAGTTGGAAATATGGGCAAATGCCTCATGTCTGTAAATGCAGCACTCCTTTTCTTTGAATGCAGAGGCTGTCATGTACTGTCTTTCATTATTTTCCTTTGGGCTAGAAGGAAATTGGAAGGTCTGCTTCAGGAAGAAGGTGACCTCCAGTGAAATCCTGAGGTGAGGCAGTGAGCACACCCACAGGATTTCCTTGCTGCTCCTTCCTGTTCTTTTACAACCAAAATACCTAGGGGTAAAGTAACAGTGTAAAGAGAGTAAGAGTGGTTTTGATAATGAACTGCAGTTTTTTTCTTTTCATAAAAATGAAGGGGAAGTGCTTTGGAAATGTCATTATCTTCTGTATTTACTGCATATCTGCAGGAGTGAGTTCATCATGGCACAGGACAAGTGCTTTAGCTGCTTGCCCTGTGCCACCCCAGCAGCAGCTGCCTTGCACCCAAATATATAATATCACAGGAGTGATAAAAGATCCTGGTATGACACAAGGCAGGAGAGGACATGACTTCAGGGAGACTTCAGAAGGAATTTCAGCCAGCAATGAACAACTAGCAAGTTTTGATTTGCCTTAGATCCAGAGTATAAACCTTTAGCTTTTCAGAATTTACAGTGAGATTTTGTGATAACAAATTAAAACCTCAGTTCTGAAAATATTTGGGAAGTGTCACTGAATATCACAGTAGAGTATTGGACTGGTTTGAATCATGCAGCTGAGTCTTTGATGACACTTATTGAACCAAGCTTTTTCAAATACTCATGCATCACAGTTCAATCCTAAAATGAGAAATTGTACTGGTTCTTTAAAAAACAGAACACCTCTCTTCTTTTTAAACATATAAGGGAAATAGAAGAGGAACATGAGCTCAGTGTGTGCTTTGTGTTAGCTTTGATTGATATGAAAAGACAACCATGCTAGGAGCACCTTCTTTTCTGCACTGCCCTGCTTTCTTGGGCTGTTACCCCATCTAATTTTGCATCCAATTTAAAGGACCTCCACAGGCGGTTCTGCAAATGCAAGCTATGGCATCAACACAGCCTCTCAGAAAACACTCAATTATTGTCATTCTTGTGTTTATTTTGCCCAGTGAACAGCAGCAAGCACATAGTGAGGAAATACCGTGGGCACCTCCGGACAAAGATTGAGTCTGGGGAAGGGACCATTCCCGTCCGGTGTCACAACGCAGCGCAGACCTGGGACGGCGTCCTGCTGGGAGAGCAGCTCATCACCATGTCCTGCACAGACAAAATCGCCAGGTATGTGATGGATCTGCATGGCTGAAGTCTTTGCATGTGGCAGTTTGGGGCCACAGAGGATGATGGTGACCGGTAGGACACAGCCAGCAGGTGCTGACAAGCCCTGCGGAAACAAAGACCTCCTTTGTATGCAAAAGCAGGCCATATAAATAGGAGGGAATGTAAATAGGACATTTTCCCAAATTCTCTGTGGGTCGTTAGTTGCTTATTACAGTGTGACAAAAATATAAACTGTCTTTGCAGCTTTTTTTTGGTTTTTTTGCCAGCAGAATTTCACTGTGCAAATAAAATACATCCACTCTGTTGTTCTTGGATCATTTACCCCAAAACTTGCAAACCAACTATCATACAGATAAACTTAGCTCAGCTGCACCCAATTGAATAAAGTGGCCCTAAAAGCCACCAGGAATATTTCTACTTTTTTGAATGTCACTGAAGAACTCTCATGTCACAACCTCCCTCTGTGGGTTTCTGCTCTGTCCTGTAAATACAACATGTATTTATGTAGAATAATTTCCATGTAATAAATATTTCATCATTATTCCCTGGTGACAAATAAAATGTAAACACATTCACCATTCTCAGTTTAGGGTGTTAACTAATGGCAAGTGATGGCTAACACAAATCAAAGTCAAAGTGTGTGTGCTTGGTTGCACATGTGTTTGTACGTATCTGTACGTGTATGTGTATTCAACTTCAAAATCAGTTTTGTATATATGTAATGTACATTATCTGTAGATGCAGCCCTGCATATAAAATGCATCACATTATAGCTATAAAAACACAAATGCTATGATCAAATTCTCTGCTGGAACATCATGCCTAAGAACTCAGTTAAATTACATCAGTCGAAAATTTGGCCCAATTATTAAAGGCCAACATAGAATCTTTCAAAAAAAACATAAAAAGCTTGTTTACTCCAAATGCATAAATTCTGCTCTTAGCTTTAACTGGATGACCTACCAAAGCTAAATTAGTCTGTCAACTTAGCAAAGCCTGCGCCTGCCATTTTGTCTCAAATGTGTAGAAGTGAACCAGGAAATGGAAATACTACCAGACCAATAAAATCCACCCTCTGCTAAGTGTAATCATCACAACTGGTGTGCTTGCATGAAGGATAAAGAGCAACTTCTGCTGCAATGTTTTCATTTATTCATAAGGAGATAACAGAAAACCCAAACTGCATCTGGTGGATCTCCTGCACTGTGTGTAGTTGCAGTTGGGTTTTCAAAATTCAGACCCATATGGACTCAGAAAAAACTAAACAAATTTAATTTCAAGAACAGAAATATTGCAATTCTCTCTGGTTTGAATGTCATTAGCCAGTGAATTAAATATCAGCTTTGCAAACACTATTTCCTATTGATGGGGATGTTGGCAGTAATGCGCAGTCTCAGGAGTTGGGTTTTCTTCAAGCACATCTGCTAAGCACTTTCAGTGAATCCTTTCATTGTTGACACACATCTAAACTGCATTGAAGTCTGTGAAGAAAAAAAGAATCTATCACAAAGTTTTTCCAAGATAAAAAAAATCTTGCAGCTCTCATAAGTGACAGTATTATTTCAATATTGTATGGAAAACTGCAATTTTTATTATTTATTTGAAGTGTAATTCAAATAATCTTGGGATTTTCATAGATTAAATAAAAATCAGCAATCATTATTCCCTGCTTTCAACAGCAAATCTTTACTCTTACCAGCAGAGTGCAGTTAAAAAAGAGGCAGAGAAAAGGGCATAGGATATCTGTGTTAAACTTTATCCCAAATTTCAGTTTACCACATTAAATGTCATCTATTATATTTTTTTATCATTATTGTCTTCACATGCAAGAAATCAAAGGAGAAATCAAAGGTTTTTCACCTGTCCTTTGTTTCAGCACATATAGGACTGTTTTCTGCCTTCTTTCCCTCCAATCACAGAAAGTAGAGACAGGAAAGGAGTTCAGTGGGAAAGGAGATTGCTGTGAGATTGCCTTTCCCACTCCTGCCCCAATGAAGAGATCAGTGGGTGGTGTAGGTGCCACCTTTCAGACTCCAAGTATTTGCCCTACCACATAGGTAGCTGACTCTTTAAATGTCTGCAGGATGCAGGATTCTGGTTGGACGTTATCTGGGCTTGTCTTGCAGTGAGAAGAGAAGAGATCTCTGAAGCTGAAATTCATGTTTGTATAAGCAAGATTTGACAAAAAAATCTGGCTTGTATGCTTTGGATTTTATTGCTTGTAAAAGTCCCTCAGGAGCACTGTGCTATTAGAGAATGTTTCCTCTTGAGAATCTAGCTAGTAGCTGCTAAAATATACATCATTTTGCATTATTTGCAAAGGACATTGCTATCAGAATATCAAAGACCCAAAAACGCACAGAGCTACTGAGAAAAGTGAATCATATTCTATAAATCATGCATCTAACGATTTATGTTCTTTCTTGCTCACAGGAAAGCTATAAGCACAGAGTGGTTTAATCAGATTTATTTGTTATTCAAAGACATTTAGCCATTTTTATTACTATCACCACAAGTTTGAGAGAATTTGATGCTTGGTATGCATTCTTTGGGCTCTGTGGCTTTGTTGAGATCTCAGGATAAACACCCTGGTATCATACCTGTTCCCTCACTGAATTAAAGCACAAGCTCTTCTGGTATGAATAGTCATTTTATTTGGCTCAGGCAGGGAATTACAAGGTGAAATTCTGCAGCTTCATTATAAAGGAGGTCACACTAGATCTTGGTGGTTCCTTCTGGCTTTAAAACCTATGCATTTATATGTGTGAATTTAAAGTTCGGGGTCTGTGAATCCTCAAATAACCCACCCCAAGAGAGTGTCAGCTTTTACACTCACAGCTGCTGTGGGCCTCACAGTGCAGCTGGAGTGACTTCAGACTCTCAGTGCCATAGGATTTAGGATTAAACCACATTTCGTAGCCCAGAGTTCATTAATTACACCAACACCTTTTTACCTTCCTTCTCCCCTGTAATGTACGTTGTATACATTTGCCAAAAAGCAGCAATAACATGGGGAAAATAGTTTCAAAAATAATAATCTGTTTGGGGAAAAATTATGTCATTTAATGCTTTCTTGATGCTAATCACAACCTATATTAAAACCTTTATGTTGGCAGAGACATTACAGCCCTAAGAGAATTTTGGCTTTTTTGTGACAACAAAATTCATACAATGGGCCAAATTAAACCTCTTTTCAAATTCTCCCTGTCTCACACTAAGGCTGGATGCAGGACTAGCTCATACCTTGCTTATTGCAATGTCAGTGCAAGGTTAATGCTGCTGCTAATGGAATTCTCTACAGTGGCTGTTTGGGAGCAGACAAATGTTTGAAGGAAAATTGTCACATGCAGGCACATACACACACAGGCTTGCACACAAACACACACATTTAGGGGGAAAAGAAACAGGGGTATCTCTAGAGCTCAGCTCTTCTTTGAGGATCTAAACACAGCGACCAAACATTAGGGAGGCTCAGCACTACATTCTGTCTCTGACCCTCAGAAATGTTCAAGACTGATATGTGCTCAGCTGATATGTGCTAGCTGCAGGGGTGGGATTTGCAGCAGCCCCTTGGTGCCCCAGAGCCTCAGGGACACTGTCTGTCTGTGTCCCCTTCGGTGACATGGTCTCCAGGTGCACAAAGCCAGCCCAGCACTGAGCCTCTCCTCCCTGCTGGCTTCCCAGAGCACACAGAGTGTATGTGTGTGCCAGATTTGCAGGTAACAGTCCACACGATCACATGACTGCATATATAAAATCAGAATTTCCAAATGTCTCTGCTTCTTATTCCTACAGCAGGAGAAACATGAAAGTCTGGACAAAATATCAAAGATCTATGCACTTCTCTTAAGTCCATCACCCCTCTAGACAGACTTACAAGGGAAATTCAGAGTCTGTCACAGAGTAGAGAAACCACATTCCCTTTGATACTGTTTGTCCTCTGACTCATGGAAACACTGTCTGAGCTTCAGGCCAGTCTCTTTCCACCCTGGTTCATCCTCTATCACAGAATCACAGAATCACAGAATTGCCAGTTTGGAAGAGACCTTCAAGATCATCGAGTCCAACCTCTGTCCTAATACCTCAACTAAACTAAACCATGGCACCGAGCGCCACATCCAATCTCTTTTTAAACATGTCCAGGGATGGTGACTCCACCACCTCCCCAGGCAGACCATTCCAGTATTTTATGACTCTTTCTGTAAAAAAGTTTCTCCTAATGTCTAACCTAAATTTCCCTTGGCGCAACTTAAGACTGTGTGGTCTCGTTCTGTCAGTTGTTGCCCACCAGAACTCCAGTTTAGCAATACACACATCTCCCTTCTGTATAAAGTTTGCTGTTCTGTGCTCTGAGCTCATCAAGTTTATCCATCTCATCTCCAACACCTGGGTTCCTTCCTCCTCCATGCAGAGAACTAGAGAAATCACTTATCCCAGTGTCAGCCATCCCAAAACAGCAGGCTGTTCTGCAGGGTGTGGCTGCCCAGAGAGGATTGGTGCTTGTCAGTGCCAGTGGTGTGGCAGGGGGTGGCAGAGGGGCTGGGAGCACAGGGAGGAGCCACCACAGGACCCCCCAGCACAGCAGACCCGTGGCACAAACGTGCACTCCCAGGTCCCCTGTCACCACCTCACCTCTGATACCACGTGTGCAAATGATTTTGAGGACCTTGGTGCAAGCATTCAACACTAAGGTTTATTCCAAAAATCAGTTCTTATCTGGGTGTCTCAGGAGAGAGTTTTGCCTTGCACTACTCTTCCCCAAACACTCTTCCTTGATAGACCTCAGCCTGGGGTCTGGACACCTCACACTTTGGCCAGGGCAGAGGATGTTGCTGCTCACTAGATGTCGAGCTGATGTGGTTACTTTGGAGAGTTGCCAGCCTTCTGTGCAACAAATTTGCATCTGCACACATAGAGATTGGATAAAGGTATTTGTAAATGCACGAGCAGAGTCACTTGTCCTCTTTCAGAAGTCCCCTTGCAGGATGCAGGCTGAGGAATGCACTTTGTGTTGTGCAAGATTTGCACGGAAAAATCCTCACAAACACTGTCTTTAAACAGCACATAAAAGCCAGAATTCAGTGTTTGTTTCATAAGCTCTGACCTTAAAATTGTTTTCTTACTACCACTTCTCAAAAGGTCACCTTTAAAAGACTGTGTATTTTCTTACCACCACATTAATGATCATCCACTTCCTCAAACTGCACCAAAAAAAGTGACATAAAGCCCAGAAGTAAAATAAGACCTTGAATATCTAAATTATACTTCACCTACAAAACAACACAAATGATAACAAAGACCTCCAAACTTTGCATTAGCATGAGCAGTCTACCCAGTCCTATGACTAAGGTTTGTGGATTATTTGGGCCCACAGACTAGAGAATAGGAATCTTTATTGAGAAGATGTTTGGAGTACTGCAAGGTAATGTAGCTTGAAGGCACTGTTTCAGGATTTAGCAGTGGGATTCTGAAGTAGCATTTTATAAGATGAGTTGAGCACATTAAGATGTATTTAAATGTAGCATAGAGAAATGCAAGACTAAAAGTCAATTTTAGAAATTGGCATTCTTAGATCTATTTAAGTGTTAGCCTGTCTACCAGAGCCATTGTTAACAGGAGGCTGAGCCTGACAAGGTGAATCTTAAGAAAAGCTACTTCAAAGGCTACATATTAATGCAAATGAAAATCAATTAACACAGCTAGATCTTCAATTAGAGATGATTTGTGCACACAGTTTGTAATTCTCTCTCTTAACCCCTTTCTGTGTGACTGAGAGTTCAATTTCAATCTCTCACCACAAGGTATGTTCCAGAAAACATGTATAAACCACTCACTGTTAAAATACAGATCAGAAACGAATGCACTAGTTCCAGTTTTCAAACCAATAATAGCTAAATGGTTGTATAATAGGAACACCACAGGTGTCCTGCTGAGCCCATGCCACCCTGAATAACAATTTATGTTGTGTGAAGCATAGCTGGAAATATTGGTAATGGAAACTGTGGTACCGGAGGTTAACACACCAAGTGGATAAGACTTAAAGCTCTAAAAAAAATTTAAAAAGTCCTTTACAAAAAGCCTTACTAAAATAAGATTTTAAATTCATCAGCAATGCTTCTTAATGGGCAAGGTTTCCAAAGGTCCCGAGGAGACACTTCAGTCCCTGAGCATCCATGGCAGGTGGACACAGTTCCCTGAGATGTTTTGAAGCATCAGGCAAATTTCTCCACATCTCAGTTGGAAAGGGGTTCAAGTGTCAGCCTTCAGGTCTAACCATGTCCCAGTCAATGCAAGAAACACCAGCAAAGGGGCTCTGGCTGTCACACCACATCTCAGCAGGAGCCTTCTACTGACCTGAGCAAGGCTGCAGCCCTCTGCATCCCCGTGGGCTTGTCCCCAAACCCCTTCCTCAGTATTTTCATCATCCCTTTTTCTGCTGGTCCCAGGGAGGGGCCATAGGCAGCTTGTGTGGTGAGGTGATGCTGCAGCACGTGGAGGCTGGGATGTGGCTGTGACATGGGGACACATTTCCCTGCACGCCTCGCTGGTGGTGCCGAGCTGGTGGGAGCAAGGGGACCGGGGGGGCTCTGCAGCAGGGTCATGCCCTGCCCTCTGCTTGTCCAGGGCTGGGGGAGCACAGCATTTAATTAAAGAATGGCTGCCTGCTCTGGGATGCCTCCCAGCTTGTCACTGGCATTTCTGTGATTGACAAACAGGCAAAAATATATTTGTTCAAGCATTATCTATATTGAAAACTGAACACAGGATTTTGTCTTTGTAAACAGTGCAGTAATATCTGCTGTTTGAACAAAAGGAAGGGTATGCTTTCCTTCCATTTAAAGCTCCAAAAGTTCCCACATTTGAGTGAAAAGGGGAGACATTCTGTTTTATTGATCCTGCCTGCTGAAGCTCTGGGGATTTTTAAATAAGATCTGTGGCTAAGGGAGCAGTGGGTTGATTTTCACTTTATTGGAAGGGTTATTACAGAGCATATAGCATATGAGTTATTAGAGAAATGCATGTCCTTGAAAGCAGCCCTTAAAATCTTGCACAATTAGGAAAATTCAGAATGATCCAGCATATTTCCTCATAGCGAGAAAAGTCACTTTGATATATTGAGAAGCCAAAATGTAACACTGCATTGCTTTGAATAATAATTTTATTTTGAAAAGCCACATTTGAGGAGAGCACTTTGTTACTGACGGGAACACAGCTACTTCCATGAACCTAAATTAGGCAACAGAGAAATAGCTCCTTCAAAATTAACAGCCTTACTGAAAGCTTCACTGTTGCTCAGATGGCTCTTTCCCTGCTATCTACCTACAAATAATTCCATAGATGCTCATATATCAAAGGACCAAGTCTACACATTAGCCATGTGTTTTGGTCAAGGGATGAACAATACATGGGATAAAAGACATTCCCCCAAATATTTGTCAGTAAAATCTGTTGTTTCTGCACAATACTGAGCTGGCTGCCCTCCCAGGTAGGCCTTTTCATCCACAGAGCAGCAGCAGAATGAGAAACTGAGAATTTCCCCCACCATTAATGTACTTTTCCCGTGCTCTGAAGGAGAGCAGCAGTGCAAGGGTCTGGTTTTGGCCAGCTCAGTACAGGACCCTTCCTTTCCCAGGATTTGTGCTGAGTTAGGGGCACTCACAGACGTGCTAAGGGCTGCTTTCCAGTCTAAACACTCTGACAAACCTGGGCTAGATTTGAAAGCAAAGCTCCTTCTTTGCTTCTTCATCCCATTTCTCTGACTGGGTGCTGCTAAACCAGTGCTGAACCAGCAAGCAGCCAGTGTATAGGTGGCAGTGCCATCACCCCCTCCCTTTCCACACCACATGGGGGACACCAGCTCAGAAAGATCCAGCAAACAGTCCCCACCAAATATTGGCTGCTTGGTGTCAGCACCTTTCCTGATTTCTCAGTCCTTGCTACCTTAGGATGTTGTCTGCTTCTGGGACAGGCTCTTTTTGCACCACATCCTACACATCAGGCAGGCCTGGCTCTTGTGCCCATATCCTTTGATAGGTTTCTTCTCCCTTGTGTTTTTTTTTTCCAATCTGGTTGCTCTGTCCATTTTGTCTTGGAGTCAAACTTATACCTGGGAGTAAAAACCCACCATGGCTGATACAGAAGCTTCATCACCCCCTACACCTGCCTGTGCCTTCCTTTGGAATGGGAGAACAGGGTTCCCTCAAGGGACAACTCTTGCATCCAGAAGACAGAAACTCTTACAGATTTCAGCACATCTTACTGCCTTTCTGCCCTGATTCCCCAGGGTGCAAAAAGGGGACTTTACCTTACAGCAGCACTGCAGGGATTAATTCATGTTTATGGAATGCTTTCAATACATGGGGGGGGGACCTGATCATGCTTATATTGTGATTTCCAATAATGTAATTCCATTGACATTCTAATTCCTTTTTACACTAGGATGAATATGTCCAGAATTAGGCAGAGAAATATCTCTAAAGAAAAGGCAGGTCCCTTGTGATGAATTTAAATTATATGATCATTATTACCTTGTAATTTATGACCTGAACACAATCTCTTATTTTGGTAAATAAAACTCAGATGATTTTTTGTGATGTGCATATTGCTGAAATCCCAATATTGTTGAACATATGTTGTTTTTCTGTTTAGCTGCTTTTCTTCTTTCCTTCAATCAAATATGCAAGGCTTTTTTAAGGAAACTTTAAATGCTGAAAACAGCATCGATATCTTACAAGTTTCCATCTGGACAAAGATACCTGTCTAATTTTTTTGCTTACCTTAGATGCTGGAGGTTGGAGGCATATACCGTTAGCTGAATTCGGCTCTGTTTCTTAAGCTTGCATTATTAATTTTGCATTATGGTAAGTTATTTACTCAAAGAGGCAGCTAGTTCTTTCCTTTAAAAGTGATGTTATTTGAAGAAATGACCACACTTTTTCCCCCCCAAAATGAAGTTATGCAAATCTGATCGACTAAAGTAAATGTTTCATAAAACCAATGACTGTTTAAATTGTGGGACTAAATTGTTTGTATATAAATATTACCTTTTATATTTCATTTGAGTTTTATGTAGATGAACACATTACTTTAATGGCCTGCATTTACAGAGGGAGACAGGGAGAGTCTGACTCTGAAATCCTCAGCAGCCAGATGGCTGCCTTTTCTTGCATGAGATTAAAAGATGTTTCTCATTCACAGCCCTGCTTCGGAGGCAAATTAATACAGCCAGCTAAATTGCTTGTGTTTTTGGAATAAAATTTAAAGAGAACTTTTAAAAGCAATTGGTGTCACAGGTTCCTAGAGCAGATTGCTCTCCAGGTACAGCATGCTGGTTTTAAACATTCGGTAATTAATGGAAAGTATTCCGTGTTAATTGACTGCTTCAGGAAAGGGAAATATAATGACTCCTTATTAATCATGAGAAGAGACATACAGTACAGAGGCACTGCAATAATTGCACTAACGGTTGAGAAATGTTAATTAATGAAAAGAACAATGATGTAAGAAATTAGCACCGTAATGCTTGTTGCTGATGGAAATTCTGCTTTAAACACATTATTTAGCATGGCAGCCACCGGATGATGCCTTAAATAGCAGACACCTCGTACCCTTTCCTTCAGTCAGCTACAGAGCTCCAAAAGTTGCCGGTGTTTCAGGTTTTAATGAGCCAAAATATGCTCTCCAAACCACATTTTCTGAAGCATTTTCAGTTTGAACTCCTGAACTCAAAACTATTCAGACAGATTGACAGTGTTCAACTTACGTAAAAATATTATCCAAGTGTAAGAGAGCCTGTTAGCGTTTGCGGGGTGGGAAACAACTGCTTAGAGGAGCTGAGCTAAAGAGGTTTGCCAAGAAGATAACTGCATCATGACTTCTTTCCCCTTTTTAATTTTTCCACTTATTAACTAATTAGCTGTCCCCTGAAGAATTTAGAGGCAATCATGCTGTCATATTTGTGCCTAGCTTGATGTAAAAATTCATAGGCTATTAAAATGCAGAACTGTTCTGGCACCTACTCCAACACCAATAGTATGGAAGTCTCAGTCATCAACAGGTGGAAGGCCCATCACTCTGAGCACTTTAGAGCAGATAAAGCTATAGGTTACAAATAAATTTCCTAAAATCTAAGTTCTCTCTATTCAGGACCAGGATTTAATTCTCATGGATGTCTTCATATCTTCGTGGTCATTTTTGCAAAGAAATGTCAGCCTAGGAGACATTCAAAGATTTTGTGGGTATTTTGGCCACTTAAGTCATTTGTTAGCTTGGCTCTATGACATGGGGGTGGTACTTATGTATGACAAGCAGCAAGTAAATAGAAGTAGAATAAATAGACTAACAAAAGCTCTCATTCTAGCTCTACCATTGCAAGGGAAAAACTATAGATGCAGGGAAAAATAAAATTCTGCTAGAGACATGCTAAATGAACATCTATCAAAAGCAAAATGCTTTTAGAAAGAACAGCTCTTGATAGGAAGCCTCTGTTTGCAGCAATATAAGATAGAAGTACATCCCTTAAGTGAATGACACCACAGTAATCTAAAGTCCTCCTAGAGGGATCCAGCCCATGGGTGTATAATAACCCAACAGTGCTTCCTGTATCATAGGACAGGGAAAGGAATAGTTTCATCCCTCACCCCTCTAACCCATGTGCTGGCATTTGCTGATTTTCCCAGGGTAGCTCTAGTGTGGCCTTTCCTCCATGCACGTGTCTTACTGCTCCTGAATTTTTTTTTCCTCAGGTGGAACATCCTTGGGCTCCAAGGTGCTCTCCTCAGCTCCTTCATCGAGCCCATGTACTTGCACAGTATCATTGTGGGAAGCCTCTACCACACTGGGCACCTTTCCCGGGTCATGAGCCATAGGATAGAAGACATTGGGCAGCTGCCAGCTTCGTACCGGCGCAACCAGCTGCTTCTCAGCGGTAAGCAAACACCTCCTGCAAGGCAAAACTCCCCCCTCCCATCACTGAGCTCACCAACAGGAATGCTCTTTGTTTGTAAGTAAGCTCTTAACTCATGGGTTCTTTTTTTCCTGAAGAATATGAATTTGGAGAATGAAGAAACCAGTTTGTTTAAATCCAGTACTTTTTCATATGCAGCTGCCATAAAAAAAGGATTATTAGTGGGTAAAAGCTGACTAGGAAAGCAACCACTGTACATTGAACACACAGAGTGGGAAAGAAAATAGTATGACTAAGTAAAACATTTCTAAAAATCAGAAGGAAGTTTTCAGGAAATTTTAGGTTTAATTCTCTTCATATGGCATGTCAATACTAAGGGACACCAGTTCTGCACTGGATTAGATCCTTATTTTAATCTTTGATAATTGTTGTTTGGGAGATTTCCCTGAGACATCAATATGATGTCAGTGTCACAGAGTTGGAGGTCAGGATGCTTTGGTGGAGTACCCTGCTGCCTTTCAAAGTCCTTTGGGTTCCTCAGTCAGGAGAGTGCTGCATTATGCCTTATCTATTTCATGGACTTTTTTTTTTTTTTTTTTTTAATATGCCCTTGTGACAAAATTTGTTTGGCTGAGGCAGAAGTGATAGTTTAGCCACTGGGGAAATTCTCAGGTTCTGTGTGGTTTAGTACATCTGGCAAGTGCAATGTGCGTGTCTGGGTTATGAGGTGAACGGGTCAAAAGGCTTATCTTTGTCTGAACAGCTTATCTCCATTTTTTAACTCTTCAGTGCAGCTGGCCAAAGACTGCAATGCAAGTGAGCAGGAAGCTGTGATCCACACTTCCCCTTCACTCTGTGTCCCACCTGTCCCTCCTGCCTTGGCCCAAGCCAGATGGAACTCCACTCTTCCACTGAGATTACTCTTGGGTGTAATTTTTAGAGGAAAGAAAAGCCTATTTTCTATCCTGTTAGCACTGAGGCTATTCTAAAGGGTATCCTGAAGGGGTATGAGGTTTTGCTGGGAGAGAGAGGAGAGTGAGGATAGGTTTCAGTCCACATCCCACAATACTCAAATTCATATTATTTGTGCAAAGAGTTTTCTTTTTCTTTCAAATTCTCTACTGTCTTCTGTTGTACTCTTGGTTGTGTGTGTTTTCAGAAAGATGTTCTACATAGAGGAGAGAAAGTTACCTGGATTATTTGAGTGCTACTTTCTAAATAAAACAATTATTTTTCAAAAGAAAAATACAGAAGAAATTTTTTTAAATTATAAAAAAATCAACAATCAGAGAATATATCCATGCTCTATATTTGTCTGTTATGGCTCTCATGCTTTTTTCTTTAAAATCTCTTCTTTTGCATTCAGAAAAGAATGTGAAAGTATTTTCTGTTTACCTTAATACATGTACTTGTATGTGATAGCTGGGAAGAGAAAGCATGAAAGCCAAAGGAGCCCAAAGGGGTTTCCAGGCACTGGGACAAGCCTGTGCTACTCTCACAGCCCCCATCCAATGGGCACCCACAACCTGCTCTCCCCTCTGTGCAGCCTTTCCTTCTCTTCCTCTAGTCAGGCATTTCACAACATTTTCATTTATTTAGTGTGCTGTGGCAACTTTGCATGGCAGGGTGTTTGCTATCTTGCTTTTTGGCACTCAAATCCTCTAAGCTTTTGGGTGCTATCTTGACAGGGACTGGTGCATAGTGTCAAACAGCTGATTTTGATCTGTTTGCATCTTGTTCTGTGTAGAGACATTCGAGCAGCGCTGCAGAGCTATCTGATTTTCAAGCTCTCAGTTTAAATCCTGTTGCCTAGGTGAACTGGAGTTTTAGATGCAGACTGATCTGTTATCTCTGGGGGGAAAAAAATTGAAAGAGGTATTAATACGACATGAATGTGTTTACAAATCCTGGGTGAGGTTATGACTTTGCTGTAATTCTCTTCTACACACGGTAGCGAGCTCAGTCCCAGTGACTGAGATGATTTCTGCAGTTCCAGCTTTGTCACCAATACAAAGTGAGTTTGCCATATAATTTTTTTCCCTTCAGTGGCCACCTTTCTCTGTGTGTGTGTGCTGAGTCCCATTTGGCTCTATCAGCTCCCTCCCAGGGCAGAGGGGCAGGGGCAGGGCATGTCCCTCAGTGGCATTGCTTCCCACGATGCTGAGAGGCTCCAGGCAGGATGCAGCAACTGCCTACAGAAGCAGCATCCCAGACAGACCCTGCAGAACCCTCCACTTCTCCCGTGGTGTCTCTCAGGAGCTCTCCAGGCTCAACACACTCAGGAATGGATGCTGCATTCCCACCAGCTCCCATCTCCTCCCATTCTGCCTCAGAGCAGTGGATGCTCATGGCGTGAATCTGTTTCGAAAATGAGATCCTGGGAAAGAAGGCCACTTTGGAAGGGAATGGCTTTGATCTCTTTTCTTTAATCTCCTTCTCTCTGAACAGCCCATATCAGTACTTCTCACAGTCTGCAAAAGGTCTTTGAAACCCTCTCAGCAGAAAATGCAAAGGACCTTTCCCTGCTGCCCTCCACCCAGCAGCAGGGAAAGCAGAGCAAACCATGGGCTGTCGCTGGAGCTGCTGCAGGCAGGAGCTGTCATTTGGAAACAGACACCCAGTCCTGGCACTGGCCTGTGCTGGGAAGGCTGTGCCAGGCAGCTCCTGCCTACCAGCACAGTCCCCACCTGCTGCTCACCACAGTGCCTGTCGTTGTCCAGGTTTGCAGGCTAGTGGCCCACACAGCAAATTAGCAGAGAGGAACACAATAACTGGATCCAGACACATTATCCAAGGTCCATGTTTTCAAAAATATTCAAACTGCTTCAGGTCACTCTGTCTTTTCCAGCCTTGGAAGCTCCCGGTGTTGATTCTTTGCTGCTAAAGCACTAATGAGCAGGGCAAGGCAGAGCTCACTTGTTTGCATTTGTACTGTGCTGGAAAATAAGCCAACCACTCTCTTAATTCCTCTTATTTTCTTGCAAAGGCTAATCCTTCCCCTGTTTCAGGGTACAAGAAATGAAAAAGTGACAGGAGTCATGGAAAGGTTGAGCTACACTAAATGGTTAAAAAGAGACAGGAATTTACCTGGTTAAAAATAACTCATGTAGCCCTGGTCTGCATCTAGAGCCAAGGGCGATCTTACCCATGAAGGTAGTGGCTTAGTATGTGGCTCAGATGTCCGAAATTGTCCATGTGAATGACACTAAGGTCATGCAGTCATCCCAGGTGGCTGTACACATCATTATTGCAGCTGTTAAAAATTACATAGATGCATTCCACTTAAAGATGTCCAAAATATCCCCACTAGGACACTAACTAGCTGTTGAATAAATTGGTGCTCCAGTACAGGGTTGGAATCTCACAGGCAGTCACAGTCTGGGGAACAAGAGTGTTCTGTGTAGGACTGTGACGGCTACAAGGTCATTATTAGCTTGTATCTAATAATCTCTCTGTGATGATGAAGTGTATTGTTTTGTATTTTCTTGTCCCTTGGGATCTAGACATCCCCTCACAGCAAAGGCCCCAGGAGTTAATAGCAGATAAATATGCTGGACTGAGGGAAGCTCACCAGAAGGAGCTCCTGGCCAAAGCACTGTACTGCTTAGTTCCTTTTAAAAACCTGTTATCCCACTAAAGCCTTTCTGAAAGATTCCACTCAGCTGCTGTCACACTGCTGTCAGCAGCTCACACTACAATCCAAAGGCTTTCCTTAGGCTGATGGAAGGTTTGCCTGCAAGGTGGAGACAATCCATAGGGCTTGCTAAGTTACATCTGGCAATGTTTAACCAGCGGTGACGCGAGCAGGCGCAGCACAACACCAGCGGGTCCTCTGAGGGTGTCCCCTGTGCCACAGCACCTCTGAATGAGCCCTGGAGCTCACTGGTGTCCCTCTCTCCTCAGGGGTGAGCCACGCTGGCGCTCGGCAGCCCGGAAAATCTCCCAGCTTCAGTGTGAACTGGGTCATGGGGAGCACCGAGCTGGAGGTCATCAACGCCACCACAGGGAAGAGGAGCTGCGGGAGCCCCTCGCGGCTCTGCAAGCACATGTTCTTCACCCGCTGGGCAAAGCTGCACGGCAAGGTGGGTCTGGGGCAGCCTTGGCAGTAGTGCTCCTGCAGCCCGTGGAGAGTGAGAGAAGATGAAGATAACAAAAAAGTTAGTTTAAAAACTTCTTTCTATTGGGAAGTGAATGGAAACAGATAAGACAGAGTGATGGTGGGGAAGTCTGGAGACAATTCCACCAACAAAGTCATTAGGGAAGGCAAAGGAGCCTGCAGGGTGGGCAGGTTTGAAGACAAGCCCAAAGTGATTGTTCTGCTCTGCAGGACACCACAAGGGAGGGGGGCTGGTGGGACTCATCCCATCCCAGGCAGTGGCATGGTCTGTTCTAGCAGGGACCCTGATTCTTGTGGGGAGCAAAAGAGAGCAATGTAGGCCTTGTGCCCAGGGCTTGGTCACAGTGTGGTGGCAGAGGTCCCAGTCTATTTCCTACACAGCAGAAAGGAGGTGAGGCAAGAAGCACTCCTGCTACCTCCAGAATGGAGGGGTGCTCATAGGAACAAAGCTGAGGTGAGCTATGGCTGGGAGAGCTGGACTTTATCTGGCTCACATCAGGGGTGAGGTTGCAGTCAGCAGGAGAGAGTAATTTGTGGCTGAGCAGGCCACTTTGCCCTTGACAAAACGGGGGATTTGATAATGCCATCACTCTCCAGCTCTGGGGAACAAAGGGAGCAAAGAGGCATCCAGAGAGAAACCGCTGCTGCCAGGCCATCCTGTGGCCCGCTGACACCTGGGCTGGCAATGTCACCCCCCTTGCTGACTGGGCCAGCACAGCTCCACCCAGCACAGCCCCACAGAGTGCTGGCACACACAGAGGGGAGCAGCTCATTGCAGGCTGCACATTCACCTTCTCCTGTAATCTGCCTCTCAGCATCTCTCCCGTTGAGAGACAAGGACAAGAGAGCTGTTTGCTTTCCAGGCTGTACCTTGAGGGTGCCTTTCCCTGCAGGGTGCTATTCCCCACTGGACATTCACCCAACTGCTTGTTCTAAGGCATTTTTCAGATTTTGGTTTCTTTTGTATAACATCCAATCCTCACTTCTGGTTTTGCGCTGTAGAGACTTGGGCAGGTCAGAGGAGTTTGTTTAGCCCTTCTGCAGAGCAAAGGGTGCTCCCTCCTGCATGTACATCCAGGTGGTTGGTGGCTCCAGTGTTCCAACAGAGCACTCAGATTTCCCACACCAGCACAAACCCTGGTGTCTGATTCCTGATTCCTGGATGTGTTTCACAGCATTCCCAACAATAACAGACTACAGAGGGGAAATGGAAGAGTGTGGAAGGCAACAATCCTTCTTCTGTCTCTGGGTATTACTTGGAAGCACTGAGCTGCTCCACTTGCCAGGGTAAACTTTCTTTAAAGGATCACATTCTTTAAAGGTCTCCAGAAAGGATTTTTTTTCAGTTTTGTCCGTAAAAATCATCCTAACTGAGAAGTAGCATTCTGCCTTTGTAGAACACACCAAGACTCGTTACTGCCTATGCCCATTCCAAGGCAGAGCTGTTCACCCCTTTCCTCCTCACAGTGGCTCAAAACCATGTCACCAGCATCTATTGCTTCCCTGGTTTTTTACCAAAACCAAAACACACAAAGCACGGTGATTGTTTGCTGCTTATGAAACGTAGACAGGAAGATTATACAGCTACTGAAGCCTCCTGTTTCTTTTGGCTCATAGGGTGGGTTTTTTATTATTTTTTTTCCCCTTCCCTGATTTTTGTTCTGCAGCTGAGCACACGAGTACCAAGCCATGGAGAGATGCCATCAGTGTACAGCGAGGCAAAGCTGGTGGCTCAGACATACCAGTCTGTTAAGCAGCAGCTGTTTAAAGCATTTCAGAAAGCTGGCCTGGGCACCTGGGTGAAGAAACCTCCAGAGCAAGATCAGTTCCTACTAACTGTGTAAATCACATCTTTTCTACACGACTGGATCAAACCAACTGGAGAGAAGGCGAGGCAAGACACATGAGTGGAGAGAATTGAAGCAGTTTGAGATTTAATAGCAACCTCCATGGGAATATTTGCTTTTAATTCTGTATTGGAAATACATAAGTAGAAATGTGTCTGATGCACTGAACTCAACTTTAGAAAACTGCTTTTTCATGATCCCTTCCCCAGAATGTACCTGCCCAAATTATAATGCCACCCCCACCAAGATTCTGCTTTTTATTGTTTATTGCTGTTGGTTATTACTGATTTGAGGTGTTAGTGGGCCACCTGTCTGATCCAAAATAGAGCTTTGTTTTCCCTCACACAATCAGTGCAAAAGTCATCACTGAATAATGGAAAATACTGAGCAGAGATGGAAGTACCCCAGGCACACAGCATGACAGCAGGTCTCAGAGCATCCATAATCATCCACAAAAAAAGGTTCCTAACCTCTATGCAAAAATCATCCTGTAAGCTGCCTAAATCTGTGACAAAAAATTTGGACCTCAAAGAAATGCAGCTTTTTTTAACTGATTTTTCCACTGCTGGCTCTGAGCACAAAGCCAGGCATCAGGATGCCCTTGGTTTTTACACTTATTCCCTCTGACACCTTGGACAAACCACTTCACAACAAATACTCAATTCTAGTCACAATTTGCATGCTGCAAATTTTACTTTTCTGGGCCCAGCTCATCTCACATGCCTTTTAGACACCAGCCAGGATGCAGATCCTTGCCAAGGGGGCAATTCACCCCTGTGCTGCCTGCAGAGGTGCACAGCTCTGCAGGGGCTGCCAGTGAGGACCGCTGTGACCATGCTCCTGGCTCTGGATCTTCAGACAGGCTGCAGCCAGGACCCAGAGCTTCAGATCTCCAATCTTCTGATGATCCACAGCTCTGAATCAAGTGGGTATGAGCTCTGAACAATCACTGGGTTTGGTACCCACAAGTAAGACATCCCCAGACAAGAGAGCACATTTGATACTTGGCTCTTCCCTGCCTCAGTTTCTCCACCTGTCAAATGGGGATAATAATAAATGCTTCACATCTAAAGAACTTGGCAGGGTCAAAATGCTCTGGTCATATGCAACAGTGTAAGCCAGATTTTGTCTCTCTTGCAGTGAGTTTTACCTCTCCACACAGTCCAGCTGACATAAGTACAGCAGATGCCACCACAGGTTTGGGTAAGGTCTTAATCAATGCATGAGCTTTCAGATTCCAGCTCTGTGTAAATGCCAAGTGTTATTATTATAACTCATGCTCATCTGCAGCCTGAAAAGCAGATGGGGTTTTTCACTTAGGAGACAAGTATCACCCAACATTTAAATGTTTTCTTCATAACTGTGGCTGGGTCTGATACAGTCTCATCTTTGAACCATCCCAAACTTCATCAGAATGCAGAAGATACAGTCATGGGAGAACTGAGCTTTGGTAGTCCCTCTGCAAAACCAACCTTCAAACGCCCTGTACATTTCTCTAAGTTTCTGGGTTTTTAGATGACAGGATTTGCGGGTATATAACTACTGTTTTCCTTTTATTCCTGTGATTCTCTTTAAATCTGTATATAACATGCTGCTACTGATTTGTGATAATTGTCTTGGTATTTTCTCAGAACTGTCAAGCTGAGTTACTTTTCAAACAACACAAGGCTCATATTTTTCCATGTAATTTCCTTTACACGGGAAACTGTTCCTATCAATAAAGATAGATGCTCTTTGTATAGGGTTTATCATGTTTGGAGAGCCATATACAGTAAATACATTGTTTATTGATGCCCACTAGAATAGCTACAGTATTTTGATGAGATTTTATTTTTAGATTATGAACTACAAGATGTATCTATAGTGTCTTGTATAAAAAAAATTGTGATAAACTAGAATTTTTAAATTAGATAAAACAAAGCTCTCCCCTTCCAGAAACCTTTTCAACAAAATAATACATTCCATATTAACTACCAAAAATATTTAAAAAAATATCCTTAGAGTAGAAATAGCTTAAAAAAAAAAAAAAAAAAAAAAAAAAAAAAAAAGAGAAAACAAACCTGAGACTTTTCAATAATGGAAACACTTTGTGGTAACCACTTTGTCAATACTTTGACCACTTTGACAGCTCTTCTGTCAAATTAACATTTGAATACTTTTGGCACCTTCTGGAGCTTCCAGGTACCTGCACATGGTCCTGTCCTCTCACACAGCTGTCGCTGCAGGCCTCCAGTGTGATTTGGGCAGCAGATGTGCCCAAGGGGCAGCAGGCAGGGGCCAGCCCATGGCTGGAGTGCAGGAGAGGCTTCAGGGGACATTGGCAGTGGCGGCCCCAGAGGCTCTGGCTGCTCCCACCAAGGGAGAGAAACCACAGGGCAGCCAGAGAGGAGGACAATGTTTCTCATGCAGAGATCCACAGGGCAGGGGGAAGCATGTCTTCTGCTTTTCCTCTGCAATTTAGTCCTTATCTAGCACACACGAGACCTCAAAGGCTCTTCCTTACATCTCCCTGCCCTCATCCATCCTCCTCCAGCCATGGCATGGCATCAACCCAACTAATGCATAATAGTTCCACCAGGCTGGTGTTGCAGCTACTGTGACAACAAAGCACCATGCCTGGTTATTTTTAAGGACATAGAAAAAAGTGTGGCAGGATTGAATGATCCTTTGTTGCAAGAAATACATAAATGCAACCCTGCATTCAGCTGCCAGAACAAGTTTAGTTCTGGGGACCAAACTGAGTCCCCACTGCAAATGGACATCAGCTGATCTCAGTGGAGTTGCACCTGCTGGCACTAGGGTTGAATATGACCTTAAATATCAACTTCTTCTCATTATGTGCAACAACAGTGTGATGGGACCCCATCCCAGAAGCACACACAACTTACATACAGCATTTCCTGAAGCAAAGGAAAAATTGCTCAGTAGTAATTCTTTAGTGAAGATTCTGTACATAACACGCATGAGTGAATGGCAATACTGTACTAATGGATGTACATTTGTAATATTTGTAAAAAAAAAAAGAAACAAAAAAGATGACAAAAGAAAATAAATCTGAATTTACATATGTGAATTTGCTGCTAAGTTCTGTAAATTGCACTTCAGTGATACCTGATAAGTGAATGTTTCTGTTAAGTGAATAAAATGCCAAGTAAAATTGTTCTTTCCCTGTTTATTGACCATTTTTCACTATGACTTAGCAATCAGTTGGAATGTGCTCCAGAATGCTAGAATGTATTTTTACACACACCTACTCCAGATGTACAGATACTCAGTTTGGATGGGATGCATTGTGGGAATCACACATTTGTATTGAGAGAGGAATGTGCCTGCTCACGTAGATGAAGCTGTAAAGGGACACAGTGTTTTCCTGCTAGAAGAGTGAACTCAATACATCTCTAATTTGATCCTTCCAGGTTACTCTCAAAGATCTTTCTTAATAACAAATAATAATTTTTTTCAAACCCACACTGCATGGGAGTTGCTGCACAAAGCTGTCTAAGAAAACTGAAGTTATGAACAAAAGGTCAGAACATCTCTGCAGATTTCTACTTCACTGATGGAGTGACCTTGGGTTGCTCCTGCTTTGAGCAATCAGTATTCAGCCACAGCAGACTAAACCCACACTGAGCCCAAACAACACCATCCCCACAAATATTTAACATGCATCCTTGTGTGAGCATCTCCTGGTGCCTTGAGATGATTTCCCTTGGCCAGTTCTTATAGAGATCACTGGTGTTACCAAAACATCCAAAGATTTTCAGCAACCCTGCTGAAAATATGAATACACTAACAGCAAAAATTATCAAGAAAGAGATTTCCCTGTCAGTCTTCTTGTGAAGATTTGGTTCGAGGTGAAATTGAGCCAGGCAGCTCACAGGAAGCCACATCAGCTCACATCAGCCCCACAGCTCTTTCCTTGTTCCTGTTAAAGAAGTCAGTGCCACACCCTCACAGACCACGCCATGGGTTCCCCTCCCCAGCAGGGGCTATACAGAGCTCTGTTTTCAAGCTAAGACTTTGCTGCAGTTGCATTTCCTCAGCTTGAATCTATGTTATTAGGTATTGGGGCAGGATAAAGAGAAGCAGGGAGAAGAAGGCATTGGCAAGGTGAAGTTTCTTGTGTGGAAAAAAAGTCCCTGTGAGCTGACCCAATTCAGTCACAGCCATGGTGGACTTTTGCCTTGAGCAAAAAAAGCCACAGATTCTGGGTATTTGTCAATCAAATGTATTTGTCAACCAAAGTTATTTGCACTTACCAGTTTTACTGCTTTATCTGGGTATAGGTAAAGCAAACCCTGTAGTCTCTTCCTCACCACAGCCCCAGACACAGTGGTTGCTTTCCTACCAGTAGAAATGGTCACAGCAGTGTAACACTGCCCTAAACAGACAGCAACACCAGTGGAAAGGCACTTTGTGCCCTTATCCACCCCTCAAGATGATGAGGCTTGTTATTTTTGTGTTAAAAAAATGTGAACACCCAAATTCTTCCCCTGGCAAAAGTTGTGCCCAGCATCAGTGTTCCTGACAGGGAGACCCTCGAGGGGACGTGCTGAGAACCAGCCCCAGTGCAGACACGGGGAACGTGGAAGGGGAGAGGCTCCTGCAGGGACTTCCCACAGCCTGGCAGTCCCTCAGCCCTCTCCTGGGCAGTTTGGCCATGGCTGAGGGCACCTCAGGAGACTCCCAGCCTGTTTTCTCCTCCAAAAGAAGCTGCTACTGCCTGAGCCTGGCACACACCGTGATGCAAACTACGAAGCAGTCATTAGGGCAAACTGGATGGATGGATTCCATGTTTAATCTCATTCAGTTTAAAAGGTAAATGCCTGAACTGCAGGCACAAGATGAAACTTTACAGTGTACACCCCAGCATCATCAGGCACAGCTATTGCTTTTTCAACTGTATTTTGGAAAAACAGCAGAATAAAACATGAACAAGCTGATATATTGGCTAATAGAGGGCTTCATGAAGTGCCTGTTTCTCAAATAAAACAAATAAGTCCTTCTGCTGCAGTTAAACCTTGATAGCCGTGCTTGTGTGTTGAAGAATGAAACAGCAATCTAAGAGCTTTTTAAGCTTTTTGATTCATTACCATTGTGCCTATTGTCCAGCCCTGAGACCTGATTAGTTTGGCTGGTTTCAGCTTGATCTTGTGGAAAGAGCAGTTTAGCTGGAAATCTGAGTAAAGTCAGAGAAAATCTGAGCTTTTTTAAAGGGTAGTGACAGTCTTCTTGAATGCAAACAAAAACAAGAAAAATCCAAGAACTCAGACATACAAGCAAATGCACACACATAGACACATGGTTTCTTACTACTCCAAGGCCTCCTGAATAAATGACATGGCCTTGGAAAAGGGGGATTAATAATTACTGCCTTTTCAGCAATGAAAAAGTTCTGCTCAAATGCTTTATTCAGCCTGGCTTTCCTGGTAATTAAATCCTCTATTATGGAAGTTTATGTTCTATTTTATCAACTTCCTTTGCAATACAGAATTACTTCCACCAGACCATTAAAATCTTGTTCTGCCACAGAAAGGAAAAGGTCCTGTTCATTCTCCTCCGGCCCTGAACAGATGCCTTTACAGCCTATAATGCCATTAAATGATCCAAGCCAAGAGGAGAGAGCTCCTTCCTTTACACACAGTGTTACCAAAAATACCACCTGCAAAGAAAAATAAAGATGTAAAGATGTGAAGAATGGTACACATTGTCAGGTTTGACCTGTTCTTCTGACAGACTAACTGCTGCCCTCCATCTCTTGCAACCTCAAAGTCATGCTTAGGTGTTAGCACAGCTCAGGCTGTGTTTGACATACCCTGCAGGAAGTGGTTTAGGTGCAGTTCCCTTCCTTCCCAGCAGCACCAGCCCAACTACACCCAGCCCTACCTTCCATGCCACACTGTTCCCTATTAACTCATTTTATTTTATCTTAACAAGTAAATTCAGTTTTTTACTCACTTAAGAGTGTTAACTCTTAAATCTGAGACAACGCATTTCTACTGTGGGTTCTAAAGTGAACTGTTTTTTCTAAAGCAAATGTTTTGTTCATGTCCTGGTCTCAGTGGTAAAGGGAAGTGTTTTCAGGAATAACAACAGCATCCCCTTGACACCACAGGCTCCTGGAATCCTGACCATCACACAGAACAGTGGGATTTTGCTTCCTAAATCTCAGGTTTTCAGTGGCAGATCATCAACTGATAAAACCCCAGGTTGCTGGCAAAAGGGACAGGCAAGAATTGTAACCCCCAGAAAGTTAAGCACTTGTGTGCAGAGAATGTGTCTCGTGTTTATGTCGTTTCAAAATATACAGAAAAAGCTAAATTATTTGTTATTATAATTTAATAACCTTTTGGCATGAGGGAGAACAAAAAAGTCTTGATAACAGAGCTGGTTTGGGGATGCTCACCTGGGAACAGAGCAGATTTGGTTCTTGTCTAGATTTTACCTGCAGAAGTGAGGAAGAGATGAACAAGTGAGGATTCCCAGAGGAGGGAGCACTTTCCCTCCAGGACACGAGTCCACAGCACAGGAAACAGCTCCTTTACTCCAGGATCATTTTCACCTTAACCACTTCATCACCCAGGGGATAGGTGAATTCCCCTTTGAATCCATTTCCTAAACTCCCTGCACAGGGAAAAGTGGCTCCATAAGATGATTTGTGCCATTTAAAACAGTGTCAAAGAGACATGGAGAACTCCCCTTCTCAAGGGTCTGGCCTCTCTCCACTGATGGGAAGGAATCCAGGCTCCTGCATTCAGAGGGCTGTGCATGGGGAGGTGACTCCAATCAAAGCATCAGCAAGCCACAGGACCTTCTGTTTCTCCATTTTAAAAAGAAGTGACTATTTCTTGTCAAAGAAAGATGTCTTTTGAGTATTAATACTGTCAGGCTTTAAGAAAAAGATACAGTACATATATATACATGTAACAGACTGACCTGGTTTTAATGTTAAGTGTGAACATTTTCAAATTCTGGAAAAAATCTGTTCCAGACGAAAGTTTTAGTGGCTGATTAAATTAACATATACTGCACCTATACTGACATTTGGTGAAGGAGTTTATTCTTCACATAACTTTGCTGGACATTGAAAGGGTCCTTACTGGCAGCAAGAGTTAGGTAAATACCAAATTCATGTTTCAGCTTGAGAGATAAGAGTATTAAGTCCATGTGAATCTTTTCTTTGTGCCAAACCTTCGTTCCTAGCCCTGACACTTCTGTACACACTGGAAAACCAAAATCATACATCACTGCCATCTGAGCCTTTGCATTTGAGTTTCCCTGTGGTGGCTCAGCATTCTCCAGATCTATTTTTTTCATGTGACCTGGTACCTCTTTGACCCTCTTACAAGTGAAAATACATTTGAAGA
Source organism: Rhipidura dahli (assembly GCA_013399225.1). Taxonomy (NCBI): domain Eukaryota; kingdom Metazoa; phylum Chordata; class Aves; order Passeriformes; family Rhipiduridae; genus Rhipidura; species Rhipidura dahli. The sequence goes on along the minus strand of VXAC01000332.1, from coordinate 2,021,529 downwards.
ACCTTTCTCATTATTTAGAACATTTGCTGTACAAGTTCAGCTCTGTTTTCTGTGTGCAGCTTTCCTAAAATATTCTTTTATCTTCTTTTGCAGTTACTTAAGGGGTGAGGCAGAGATCAGAAGTAGCTAAATTGTACATCTATTTGTCTCATCACCTGCTGGTCTTTCTTGAAGAACTGTGGCAAAAGTGAAGACTGAATCATTCTGAAAATAACCCCTTTTTCACTCAAGGAGGGATGTGGAGATAACTCTATCCCAAAAATGTCAGTGAAATGCAAAAAGAATATTTGTCTCACTACACTATGGGATTGTTCATCTGCCACCTAAATGCAAAGGACTTCAAAGGACTTAGAGTAGTGCAACAGAGCAGAATTCAGTTTATGAAGGGAATTGGGGAGGGTTAAGGTCAGAGGAAAAAGGTACATGAAAAGAATTCATCGCTCCCTCTCCTCGTGCTTTCCCCGAGCAATTCAATGATTTGCACCACTGGGCGCCGAAGCAGCCTGCCAGTGTCTCCAGATGAGGCTGCCTGAAGATTACCCTGCAAAATGACATTAAACTGGTGAAGCATTTTAGTGCTTATGGGATTGGCCAGGGAGTGCCATACTTTAGTCCTGCTGCTAATTTCTCCCCTCCTTTGTCATTCTTCCCACAGTTTTCATGGGAAAAAGCTCTATTCAGTCACTGCAGGTAAGATTAGACAAACCTTCCTGGGAGACAGAAAGGACAATTTAGTGTGGTTTCCCCCCCTCACAGCAGTGCAGCACCTCTGTCCCAGGACCAGGTCCATAAACATACTCAGTTGTTGCTGCTGAGTCTTTCTCCTTGCCAACTCTCATTACAAATTTACCTGGCAGAAAGATGCACAAAGATGTCCCAAATCAACTGTTTTCAGAGCCATGGTGGCACTGAGGTCAGGCGCTTTTGTGCTCCCCTGCTAGCACTGCCAAGTGCCTGCTGCTAATACAGATAAATGTAGAACAACACATGGACAAACTGTAAACCAAACTAAAAATACAGCTTAAACAGAGCAGTTCTCTTCATCTTTTACAGGGAGGTTTGCAGTAGTTCAACTGTTACTCCTATTATTGGTTTCATAGCTGGACACTCTTCCTACCCTCTAACCTGACTTTTTTACTGCTAGAGGGGTCCTAGGCCACACATGGACAGATTGCTGCAGAGATGCTGGGTGTGGAAATTACTTGGGTTGCCCCATGATGCTCATCTTGTGCCTGCAGCAGCTGTAGAACTGTGCAGGATCCTCTGCCTTCACCTGGCCCTGTGTGCCAGCTCCTCACCCTGCAACAGGAGCCCCCACCAGAGGTGATTAACCTGTTATTGCCACCACTGATAAGATAGATCGTGCTTATGAGTCATAGTGGCCTTTAATATCTGCAAGCCAGAGAAAAGAATACTGCATTAATGTATATTCATTAATATAAATTAACAGACTAGAGCCCTTCAGTCATTCACATCCTTCTCCCCAGGCACTGGCAGCAGCAGCAGCCTGAGCTGGGAAAATGGCAGGAGCTGCCCAGGAAAAGCAAGCAAACAAACCAGCTGCCTCCAGCTTGGCAGGGCTGGCCTTTGGTTTGCTTTCCAAAGGGAAAAGCCCTCATTGTATCCAAGGAGCTTCTGCTGCCCATGGGTTGCTGGCTTTGGCATACATGTATGTTTGTATGTGCATATTCATATATTTATAGCCATTTGCTTAAGGATTCCATTCCACATGCTGAACCAGGACATTGGTGCTCAGTGGCCCATCAGCTGGCCAGTGACTCCTCTCCCAGAAAAGGGGGTACAAGGCTGTATGTCCTGCTGTTCAGGCAGTAGCTTTACTTCCATTTAAGCCAGGACTGCTTCTGAAAAAAGTATTGCCTCCCCCCAGATCCCTGACACTGGAGCCCAGGCAGGTGCCCAGTAATGCAGAGCAGGAAAGGTGATCCTGCTGAACACCTGGTACCCTTTTGTTTCTCTTTTTTATCCTGGGATATGCTTTCAGAGTAGACAACATGGTGGAGGGGGCTAAAAGGGAGGCAGACAAAGGCACCACTCTGTGCAGTGATGGTGACAGTGCAAACACAGGTCCCCTTGTCCCCTTCTATCTACACTCAGAGCATGCCCCTCACCTCCCTGGGAACACACACAACTGAAAAGCACCTACCAGTAATGCTGGAATAATACACATATTTATTGTTCCAAACAGACCCATTTTAGCTGTAGTACATCTAACACATCCCCTGTCCTTACCAGAGCAGTGAACAGTACAGATGCTGCTCCCTTCCTGATGGGGAACTGAGGCACAGAGGGCCAAGGGGCCCACAGCAGAGTCCTGCAGGTGAGAAGTGCCTCTGACAGGCCATGCACCCTTTGGGCAAACACCTTCCTCCTCCATGAGCCTTCCTGAACAGCCAGCATGGAACTTGGGGAGGAGAAAGCCTCTGCCCTGGTGAGTTACAGATGGTGTGCAATGCTCCTGATCAGCTCAAGTACCATAATTTCTTTAACTGCCCTGAGGAATCAATTGCCAGGGAAGGCTGGGGAATACTGGTTTTGCAGCACTTTCAGACAAAAACCTATGAGGAGCACAATGTCTGACTCAGCCTGGTGGCAAGAACACATTGGATCACTTGAACTGCTGGCCTCAGTTTCCTGACCTAAAGCACTAAAGTACATCCTTTCAATACAAATCAACCTGGGAAAGAAAAAAAAAGGATGGTAGCAAGCCAGAAAGGGCTTAAGATAAAACACATTAAAATACATTATGGAATAATTAAATGCAAAATCTATGAATTTGTCATATTATGTTATGTTATGTGATAACTGTAGCATATTAGTAACAAGTTTATTATCAACATGTACATATACACACCTATCTTACAATAGGCACAAATACTAACATATCATGGCAAAACCCATATTTTTTGGCATATCAAAAAAAACTAGACTAAAACCTCACAAAGATAAAATTCCATGGAGTTTCTTGGCACTACATAATTGTATATAGAGGCACATAAGAGCAAAAGCTAGGACAGACACGTTCCAGTTTCTCCCCAGTGTCAGCTCAGCACTTCAGTCCCCATCACACAGGTAAGCCATGGGGAAGCATGCATGGTGGTGGGAGCTGGACTTGATTCTCAAAGGTTCCTCAAGTCTTCTTGGTCAGAAATTATCTATAATAAAGCTTCTGGGTGTGCTTTGTTCTTACATCTGCTAACAGCATCACTGTGGGCCTGATGGGCTGAGACAGATTTCTCTGATCTCACAGAGAGATCAACAGCCCAACAGTGCAAGGATTTAGTCATGAGAAGAGTTAAGTTACAAAGAGACATCTCAGCAGCTTTTCATAAATATTCTGGATGATGGTTTAGTTCTAGGTAGCTCTGCAAGTAGCAGGGAGCTGGACTTGATGATCCTTATGGGACCATTCCAACTTGATTTCTTCTATGATTTTATAATTCTCTGTCTCTCCCTGCCTGCCAGTAGCTATCTGACACCCTCTGTGTTTCAGGTGTATTTAGTTCAACATGTATTTTCTCAAAACTTTCTATCCATCATCCATAATGTATAGCTGAGCTGTTTGGCTTCAGTACATTTACATGGTAATCAAATCATTAGCCTGGGGGAGGCATAATACATTAATGACTTTAGAAATGTTGGTTAAACTCCAGTCATGATCAAAGAGACCAGAATTTATTGTCATTCCTCTAATAGCCATGTGGTAACCAAAATGAAATCAATTTGATGAAGATAATTAGGTTCCCATCTCCATCACCACACACTTAGTACAATTAGGAGGAATGAGCTTCCCCTCCCAGCAATATGATACTGTTAGCACAGACAGAAATACTCCTGCAGCATCAGCCAGGAAGCACTTACTGAAACAAATATTTTTCAGATTAGAAACTGCTGGTTCATCATAATCTGAATACTCCCAGGTGTCTCTACACCACACACAAAGGTCCAGGGCAGAGCTCAGAGGCAGACATGAGAACAGGTCTGCCCTGGAGCAGAGAGCATCCTTTTAGGACCTTTCCTGGGCTGTTAAATACACACATATGGGTCCTGGTTCTCTCCGGGAGCAACTCTGGTTCCTGTGGGGCTGAGGAGAGGGTGCCCAGCCCAGGGGAGTGAGGTCCCTCCCTGCTGAGCCAAGACCAGCCATCCCAGGGAGTGTGGTTTGTGGCTTTTTTATGCTCACAAGTCCAAGCCTGGTGCAGGAGAGTGCTGAAGCAAAGCTCTGCAGGCAGGGAGGTGGCTGCTCTCAGCAGGGATGAGGCTGGAAATTGGGATCCTCTCCAGGCATTAGCATCTCCCACTGGCTGGGATGTTTGCACACCCTGTGTCTCCGTATGCCAAACCCTGAGCACCATTATTTTTCTCACTGAGAGGCCTTTGTATCAGCTTGGTGCTGAGCAGGAAAAGGAAATTAAATCTTTGCTTCTTCCATTGCTAAACTGACTGGGCTCAGCAATCCCCTTTGCATCAGCTGCATAGGCAGAATATATTAGTGCCCATGTTAATCAAATAATGGGAAACACGATTTGTTAGCATACTCATTAAAAAGTGGGCAAAATGCATTTCCAGCTTCCTAAAAAATAAAAGATTCTGTGTGTGAATGTTCAGCAGTTACTCATTTAATTTATTCTGAATGTTTGAAAACTTCAATAATTGCATGGATTTCAGCAGGAATGACCCATATCTCTTCAGTGCAGACCTTCAGCTACACAATAACTGCTGTCAATACTTTGAAATAGAGGTAAAGATTAAGTGACTTAGGAACCCAAGACTGATTTTTGGTCAAAGCTGTTGAAAACTGCTCTCAAAGTTTCATTCCCCATATTTTAATGAACAAAATATTTTGTCTCTGATATTATCCTGCCACTTGGAAATAAAAGTCTTTTCACTTCCTCAGATTTTAAAATCCTACGGAGTACCCATATCTTAAAAGCCAACTTTCCAACAGAAAAGTGTGTATTATAAGTCTCCTATGCAATTTGTCTCTTCAGATTTTCAAAACCACCCTTTACAGAGTCCTGTGTGGTGTATGACAATTGGCAGAGGTTTTGCAACAGCAGCCATTGACATCATAGTGAGAGGATTTCATAGGTGCAGGAAAGAGAGGCCCAGAGGAGCTAGTTGCCCAAAAATTAAAGCTATTTAATGTCCTTTTCTCTTCTGGGTGTGTCCCTCTTTGTTGCATTTGGAGTATTCCTTTGGCACATTTTGGACAAAGGCAACCTCTGTCTCCACGTCCGAAATTTCCTCTAGCTTCTGCAGAGAGGTTTTGCAGTCAAGCTTATGGAAACTGATGGGAAAGTAAGATGGGGAGAAAGGCAAACAGCAGCCCTAGGACAGACAGGGCAGTGATCCACACCAATCCCACCCAGTGACAGCCATGGAAATGGGCCCCACATCTCCCAGCCTGCAGGCTGGCACTGTGGGCAGAACATCATGTTGCTCCTTGTAGAACTGAATGTTCTAGATCCCTCTCCTGGCCTCACAAAGGACTGTGGATTACTCCTCTCATGATGCAAATATTGAACAAATTAATCCAGGAAAATTCCATCTAAAGCTATGAAATATACAGACGTTGTAAACCTCTCAGCAAGGTCCTGCTGCTGGAGGCTGGGACTGTACTGTTGGGAGACATCACTGCCTGCTTGTCCTGTTCCTACACTCTTCTCTAAGGGCATCTGTTTCCTGCTGTCAGTAACCAACAGTGGGGTAATTGGAGGGGTCTTGGCCTAATAAAGACATTCTATAATGTTTTTACATTAATCTTAGTGATCAGGACCAAAGCAGGTATCCCCTTGGGCTTACTCTGACTTGTTTTGTGGCTCTCATAATATTTTATTAGACCTTGCTCGACCTTGAGGCTGTAGCTTTGAGGTTTTTCCAGATGGAACTACTGGTCTGTGCTGGAAGCAGAAAATAACCTCAACCAGAAGCTGAAGAGCACAGTTTATGTGCAAGGGCTCTATGCAGATCTGCCATAAGTACCTCAGGAATGAAGGCTATAAAACAATTAGACCCCAAAAAGGTGATAGAAATCACAAAGAAGAAACTACATGAATTATCCCTGTGCTTAATCACAGTCTCTGCTATTCTCAGAGGAAATACCATGATGAACAAGCAGAGAAAGTGATCAAAATCCTTGTGTAATGAGCCCTGTGTTAATTGCCCCACTGTCCAATGAAACACAAAAGGTACTAATGAAGCACGCAGCCTCATCATCCCTGACTGACTTTTGTTAAGCCTCTGCCTAAAGGTACGTGCCCAGGAGAAACTGAGGGATACACAGAAGTCCAGCAAAGGGACTCATCTCTCACCTGGCAGTGCAGTGTCCTTCACTGGGGCCTGACTCAAAACTGGCCACCTCAGCCAAGCAGAGCTGTCGGCACCCTGTGGGGTGGACACAAGGAAGTGTGGAATAATCCTCAATTCCTTCCACATTAAAAGGTGGTGCATAATGCCCCAGTCCCTCCCCAGACATCACTCCCTTATATGCCACTGATGTTCAAGATTTCCCAGCAGCAGGAGAGAGAAAGGTGGCACTTTTCCTCTGTAGCTGTTCTCTGTGGGACACATCGTTATCACCGGAATTTTGGGAGCGTTTTGCTGGTGTCACACCACGTACCCATCCTGCTGAGTACATGAGCTGTGACACAGACACACCCCGTGGCTCTCACCAGGGTTACTGTGACCAAAGACCAAGGCAGGTGAGGAGCACGTGCCTTCAGAGCAGAGGTCTGACAGCAGAGTGGTCCTGGTGGTGCAGAGCAGCTGCTGTTTATTCACCATGCAGCCGTGGGAAGGGCGGCATCTGGAGCTTCTCTGGACCTGCGTGGAGGTTGCTTTGATCATCTGAACTGGAGCTCACTCTGGCTCAGATTTCCTTGATAAACCAGTTGTTATTTTGACACAACACCTCTGATTCTCCAGCCAAATGCCCTAAAACACAAAACCTTTGTGCTTGTCCCTTACCATGGGTTGAAGCTGCAGTGAGAACTCGCAGTGGGGAGGAAGACACGGAAGGCAGATGTGTCCATCTGGTGCATACACCAAGTCATGGGATGGACATACCAAATTCATCCCCACTGGAATCAGGTCTGAAGGAGTTGCCTTGAAAGACTCAGCCATCTGATGTCAGCTGGAAACAGGCAGAAACATCAGTTATGCTTCCCCCTTCCTGTAAAACACCCTGAGATCCCCAGATGAAAATGTACTTCAAGTGCAACGTAATTTTGCTTATGAAGTATTTAAGGCACATCAGTCTGACTCGCAGAATTCATTTCAAACAAATGAACAACCTTTGAAAACATTTTATGGACATTATTTCCTCTCCAGCTGAACTTTATCTCTTGAATTTAGTCTTATGTTATGGTCTGATTATTCTCAGAAAGAATTAAATTGGAGGATGGAAGAAATGAAGGTATTCCCTGGAAATCCTTTCATTTTATTAAAGCCTCTGTTATTGCTTGTGTTGTGTTTGTCCAAACCACTTGTCAAGATTTCATTACCCCAATTTAAAACAGCAGCACTATGTCTAAATGTGGTTATGACTGAAAATGAAAGTACGCTGCAATATTCCCAGGGAGAGTAGAGCACGCTGCTTTTCTGGGCTGAGCTTGGAGAAAATAGGTTATAGATAACACACACATTCATCCACCAAATGTCACACTACAAAACAGTGCTAATGCGCTAAAAGAGATTTTACAGCCCCAAAACATTAGTGATTCAGACAGAAGTTACCCTTTTTAAGCCAGGAATGACCAACACTAATCAGTACAAAAATTGATCAAATGCTATTGACCATTAAGGACCACGAGTGAGCTCGGCCCTCCATGAGATCAATTAGCAGCAGCAACTTCTCCAAAAGAGCCTTTAAAGAAAGACACAGTATGAAATCAGTTCCAAAATGTGCTGGGCCAACATGTCACACCTCCTGCCCAGTGACACTGGGGCACAGACCACCTGTGGAAATGGGGCTTGGGCTGCAGGGGACTGAGAAAGAAGGGAACAGCCCAGTTCACTCAAGGCAGGAGCAGAGCAGGCACAAAACCAGAAACATTTAGGGACAGACAACAGGCTGTCTGTCCAGAGAAAGCTTTCGGGATCAGTGGTCTGCACCTTTCCCCCACGTGACCACTTGCCTGAGATCCACAACAGGCAAGCTCAGAGCCTGTCAACTTGGGGTGGTGGCCCTGCACCAGACCCTGGATAATATACATGGAAAAGCCATGGTGTGAACTTCATCATGGTCTACTTCTGGGCTCTCAGAGGGTCTCCTGCCATCATTCTCTCATCGTATAAGATGCTGCACCAGAAGTTCTGAAACTCAAAAACTGAGGCAAGAACATTTTGGAGAAGTTATTTGAAAAAAAGAATTCATTTATACTTATTGATTTAGCTATAGCAGGTGTTCAGTTTGAAATAGATTGCTGCACATTTTTTCAAAATATACTCAATATACTCATGCTTGATCTCTGCAGAACAAAGTCTATATTTCTTTAATAATTACATACTTCAAGACAGACACAAATTTGACAAACAAGTACACAAAGTTATACTACTGCTTGGGATGATGCATATTTCAGTGCTATTATTATTAACTTCTAACAACTATGTGTTCTTGGTATCAATCAAAAGCAAAATTCATGACTGCAATTCTACTGTGCCCATGCAGTTTGCCAAGTTTAATTTCCATTCCTCATAATTACTGAACTTGTTATCATTCTTTCTCTGCAGGAACATATCATTTGTATTAACCATTTACTAGAACTGTATATACATTTCTTCCAGCTATTTGAAATTTCCTGAAAATGTGTGTCAGCTCAAAAGTAACTGTTGCAAAATTCTGAACAATACACAATATCCAGAGCACAGTCAAGTGCTCCATTCCCACCTAGTGACAAACACAAATACTTCTGCATTTTGTTACAGCTCTTGTTACTGAAGTTACCTGGAGCCTGGTGTTAATTTCAATAAGAAGCATTCAAACCCCACATAACCTTAATTCAGCACTGTCCTCCTATGACAGCAGTTTTGCCCCAAATTGAGAAATCAACTTAATATGTAATTAAATTGTTACTTGAATGCTGGTCAATGAATTCAAATGGTTTATGGCAGCAAAATCATGGAGTATAGACAAAACTCAGAAATAAAACTTGGGAGCACCAAGGGCCAGCTACATCACCAGTAAAGGTGACCCCTGAGCCAGTGCTGAAGATGAGGATGGCAGGCAGCTATCCCATAATAAGGGCATGGTCACAGCAATTGCTGGGCCAATACCAGATAACAAGACATGCTCACAGTCAAATCTAGAAGCCAAGTCTTTGGATTGTGTCAGATAAGGATGAAGGGTGAGAGACTGAGCTCAGTCAACTCCTGACCCCATCATTTGTGGATCAGCTTCTCACAGCTCTTCCTCAAACCTGGCAATTTTCTGGAGTTCCCTCAGCACCATAAGCATCCATCTGGGCAGCCAGACCCGGGGGGTGCAGGACCAGGCTGCCACACTCTTACACAGCCACCAGATGGGCTCCAGTGACCACTGTGTTTGCAAGCACAGCTGAGGGGGAAGAAGAGGTACAGACACTTTTTTTTATACTAGACCAATGACCAAAAATGAGCATTTAGAGATGGGCAGCCAAGGGTGGACATACACCATGTGCCTGTGGGTGCAAACAGTGCTGTCTGGTTCCACCTCCCTACACCCAGCAGCAAAGTTGGACTGCTCCAAACAGCATCATCCTCGTAAAACAAAAGGCCAAATTATTGCTCACCCTCAGCACAAAGCATTACCCATCCCCTCTTCTCTGCCTGAAACCTGAAAGGGCAATGGCTGGGTCCTGCTCAGCTCAGGCCTTTCTGAGGACAAGCTGTGTCTGCATTTAAGGCGACATTCTAGAACAGCCCTTCAGAGATCCCCCTTGGGAACCAGCCATTGTGACTTTCTGTGGGCTGAAAAGCTGTTTACAAGAGACTGCTAACCTGCATTTTTCTCATTCTAGGATCTTGCATGATTTGCCAGCTAGAGGTACATAAAAAAGGCCTAATTATTGTATTCCAAGTTTCTAAGATCTGTTTTTGGAGATCTGTAATCTGTAAAGAATATGGGATGTTTTAGGTCAATAGCATAGAGTGGCTGCCACTTAGTCTGGGACTAAGTTGTGATAAACACAGATCCACCTCACAGAGAAGAAAATAAGTGTGCTGAGAATGAAAAAAAAAAAAAGAAAAGAAAAGAAAAAAGGAAACAATTATAGGCAGGTACTTTGCTTCTTCAGCCTTTCTCTTATGCTAGAAAAACTATGACAGCCTCCTACACTACAGAATTGCCACTTTTCTGAATTTTTTGCTATAATGGGAAGATACATAAGAATACAACAGGCTTTTTATTTAAACTTTGTTTCTTTGCAAATGTCCCATAAAGCCCTCCCTTCCTCACTCCCTGGGAACAACATGCCAGCTTAAAACCGCACACATATCTCTGGAGCGTAAGTGGGAATTCGTCCCCTGTGGCATTTGCCATCCACAAGCCACACATTTGGTGTAAGCTGGGTGTAGGCACCCATCGCTCTCACACCTCCTTTTTGGCGGGAGAGAGCTGAGATGAATTATCTGCTGGCACAGCTCAGGCACAGCCCCTCGCCGGCATGTGCAGCCATTGCAGGCAGGATCCCGGTGCGGGAGCATCCCGGCAGCGGGGCTGGCCCGGGGCGCGCAGGGAGCGCCCGGCGGGGCTCGAGCAGCATCCCCGGGCTGCTCCCTGAGAGCTCCATTGACTGCAGCGATGGTGCGAAGCAGGGATGGAGCGAGCTGCGGGCACGGCCGCGATGGAGGGGCAGGGAGCTGCTGGCTCCGCTCCGCTGCTGCTCCTCTCGCTGCCGGCTGAATGTTCGGGAGTTTATCCTGTTCAGGGAATTACGGAGCAAGAACTTGGCAGAGCAGACAGCATGAGACAAAATTGGTCCATAAGTTTACAGGGCAAGGTTTAATGAACTCTTGGAGTCCGCGGAGGGTACCAGTGCCTTAGGTGTTAAACATGTTTATTTATTGCTCCACCAGTCCTCTGTTAGAGTTTATACCTGTTTTGGCCAAACAAAGCAAGCATTTTGGGGATTTTTTGTGCTTCTTGTAATTCAGCAGAAGGCTTATATCAGGAGGTTGATCAGATACCAAAGGCAGTTCTGGAAATATTACTGTATCTGAATAATTCTTCTCATAAAGTGCATGATGCCTTTCACCTATGCATTGCTTTCACAGGCAGTTTGGGCTATCCAAATTTATCTGTCAGGTTACTTCCTTATTGAAAGTATAAATAACAAATTTTTGACTGGATTGAAAAGGATGTTTTGGTTGACTTCAGCTTGTTTTATTTGGAAACATTTTTGCTGCTTAGGTAAAAGAATCGGTTGACTTCAACTTGTTTTATTTGGAAATATTTTTGCTGCTTAGGTAAAAGAATCAAAAGCAGCTTAATTGCTTTGAAAAAAAACCCATATTACTTCAAAGCAATGCAGCTTTCCAGGGGTAGAAATTACTTGATGTATTTGCAAACTATGTTGGTCAGCCTTAACCACAACAGGTAGTTTTGGGTGGCAAAGTATTTCTCAAAGAAGTATTCCCTAAAAACACAGCAAAGACAAAGACTTCACACTGTTCTTGAAGGAAACCCTGAATTAATAATGCCAAACACCTTGGAGCTGCTTTTACCCATGGGCTTATGCCAGTAATCTCCCAAATGACAATTAAAAAAATTCCAGGAATACCGAAGTCTGGTACTGCTGTGTGTTTTGTATAACCACCATGCTTAGGAAGAGGCTACATACAGGCTGCTTTACCTCTTTAGTTTCTGCAATGAAGTGCTCAATTCAAGCCCATGGCAGCCAAAAAGAGCCAGCAGAGGTGTTGGAGTCTCCACCCCTCAAAAGGAGCTTTGGGGTCGTACCAGCTGCCTCCAGCTGATTCCAGGTGTCCATCTGAGCATACCTGGCTTTCTCGGTGGAGGGATCTCACTCTCTTGAGGGAATTTGAATTTTTTACATGATTTGTTCTCCCTGGAGAGAGGATTTCCCTTAGGAAAACCCTCAGTAAACCCCATCCCACCAGACAGGGGGAGCTGGCATGGGGCCAGGGCTGTCTCTGGCCATCCACTGCTGGATTCAGGCCTCTGCATTTTGGCATCTCAGGGTAGCTGCAGGCACTGCCTGTGCTCTCTGGCAGGGATTGCTGACCATTGTGCTGGGCAGGACTGGCACTGCCACTGTGACCCAACAATGGTGAGCAGGGACTGAGCAGGGATCTCCACATCTGACCCTTCCCCAGGTTTGCAGCACGGCCCCAAGCAATGCAGTGTTGATCCATACTGGTGTCAGCTTGGGGCAAATAAAGATCAACCTCTCTGTATCCACCTGCCAAATAAAACCATATTTCAGTGACTCCAAAAGAAGAGTTGTGTTCCTAATCTGTGAGCAACAAAAGTGCAGGAGATCTTGATTAAACAATTTACCTGATTAGCTAAAACACTTTGTTGTCTTTAAAAACTTGAGAGAATAAGCTTACAGTTTTCTTTTTTAAGTGCTACAGGCTTTTCATTTGCTCTCCACCCTCATCAACTCCCTTGCACCTGGGCTGATCTGGGCCATGGGGAGGCATCTTAGCAGCTCATCCAGCTCATCCTTGTCTCACCAGCAGACACCAGCCTGGAGTCCCTGGACTGAGAGAGCAGGGGACAGCCTGGACCCAATGACTTTCCATAGGGTCCTTCAGACTGAGTACCAATGGATATCATCAATATTTCCTTTGGGGGTGGTTGCATACTGGTGCTGGGTAGCTGCTTGCATCTGCAGTTGGACAAATGTCTGAGGATGTTCTACTCCCCGGGAAGATTCACATTTGGGTGGTTTCCATATGCACAGTCCCACCCAGACAAGCACACTAAACTGGAAAACATTGCCCACCACAAAGCAGGATAAACCTAGCCCTGAAATGCAACAGAAGCAAGCTAATTAAAATGATAGCAAAATAAGAGAGATGCAATTATTAAAAATAGAAAACCCTTTTGGGCCTTTTAAAAAGCAAAACTGTTCTTGCATTATTGTTTCTAAATGTGGTGGGGGAAAGGTTAATGGAAGGGGACCAGGTGAGCCAGGGGAGGGGAGGCTCTTTTCTTTCCATCAGCACATCTGAAATCATGTTACATTCATAGATTTTTTAAGATATTTTGCTGATTGCTTCTGCAAAGCAAAATACCACCACTGCCCTGAAAGATCAATTATATTCCTTTACAATGTCCTACAGGCACATGAATTATGAACCAACAGAGTTTTGCTTAACTCCTCAGACAGGACGAATAGACCTAATTTTATTTCTTTCCTGTCTGTGTATCTTGGCGTGCCCTCTGCTGGAAATTATTCCTAACAGCACATCCCCGCGTGTCCAAACCTTCCTCCCTAGGAAACACCTGGCTGGGGCCAGCAGCTCTGCTCACTCAGGGAGAGCTTTTGATAAACACACACGATACGAAATTTCCGACAGAAAAATAAGAAAATTAAGGCAGATGCATTAGCAGTAGAGCAGAACTTGTGTAGAGCTGTGAGGTGAGAGCACATATCATGTGAACACTGGAACTGTTGTCCCTATTCCTAAGACAAAGGCTCCAGGAAGGGTGGATGGGGTGGTCCCAAACGTGCCCACCCAGTGGTTTGTCAGCAAGTCTTTGGCACGGGCAGCAGAAATGGTTTGGCAGCCACTGATAGAGACCACGTTCTGGCACAAACCCAGCACACACCTGCTGTCCTTAAACAACCAGAACATTTCTTTCATCCTTGACACAAGTTTTTTACAAAGCTTGGTACTGATTTATACTTTGAAAGTCAGTTAAATGGGAAAGAAACAGAACATAAATAACAAAAATTAGGAATTCATTCTGGCATATTATTTGTTGAACTATGGAGCTCTAGCTGCAGTGTCAGAGATTTCCTCGTTTAACATCTTTTGCTTTTATTTTGACTCCTGAATTTTTACATTTAAAGGATCTGGGACCACAAAAGCAGGAAACACCATCTTTTCCCTGCTGAGCTGTCCCTAAGGAAGAAGAAAAGACATTTTCTTCCCAAATAAGAAAAAGGATCTGTCTCTGCTCTCAGATGCCCCATGCAAAGCTGTTGTTAGTAGAGGAACACGAGTATAAAATCAGTCCCAGAGAAGAGGTGGACTCCCTTAGAGGGAAAAATGGTGCAGCCCTGGAGCACTCTTGGCACAGACCACATTTGCCAAGGAAATTTCTTGCACAAGAGTTATTCCCAACACATCTGCAAGGAACAATCCTTCAGCTACCACATAACTCTGACCCAGAGCTTGCAGCTCTCTGATAGTCAGAGCTCACCTGATGCCTTTTCCATCATGGCATCACACAAGTCTGGCAATTCACAGATAACTTGTGGACCTAAAAAACAATGGACAAGCCCCTTCTCTCTCTCTCTTCCTCCCTCCCTTCCTTCCTTCCAGCACTTGGGTGGTAAAGTTCTCATTCACCTTCTAACTGTGACTCCAGGGGTCTTCAGAGGAGGATCCCAACCAGATCTTCATGTCCCATGTTCCCAGATCTGGCTGCCCCACATTTGCACTGACTGCTGGAGGGCACCTCCAAGAGAGATCCCATTCCTCCCTGCACCATGGAAAGCACAGGCAACCACAGCCCTGCTCCCACAGAGGCAAAGGACCTGCATAGGGAGCTGCTGCTCATCAGCCATCACCCAAATACACAATGAGGTTCATCCTGGGCAAAAACTCAGGATGCAAAAAAAATAAGGATAAAGGCATGAAGGACCAGAGGGAGGAGGCAAGTATGGGCAGCAGCAGCACCTTTGTTAACCTTGGGCTAAGCACTGGGCTATGCTGACTCTAACCCACTGTACTCACAGAAAAATAATAATACCAAATATTTCCTGTAAATTATCCACATTATTGGCAGTTTCTCCAAGTCAAATCTTTTACATTTGATGGAACTACAGGACTGAAAATCTTTGCCTTGATAGGGCTCCACTGAGCTCAGCTGGAATTGCACAATGGTTCGACTTGCAAGATCAAGGTCTCCATCTGCATTTTGACATTGTTTATTTCCAGCAAGAGCTCTGAAACTTGTTGGCAAGACTAATGGTGTTTAGAGGTCATTTGGTCTGTTGCATCTGGAGAAGAGGAGATAACTTTAAATACTTGTAATCAGCTTATTAACAAAGTGGATCAGAAGTCAGATACCATTTCTCCTATGATTTTATACTTGTAAATTTCAGGAAAACAGGTTAGAGGAAAAAAATCAAAAGGATATTAACTAAAGATCAGAATCAAATTAAGCTGAATTAAAATAGCTCTACATGTTATCAAGTATAACACAAGGCTGTGTTGCAAGGTGGAATGTACACCCAGATAAATTAATCTTTGGCCTTCAGTAGAGGAAAACAAATACAAAGGCTATTGACAGAGCAGCTTGGTAGTGGCATCATAGAAGCTGCTTAGGAAAAAGCCTGACACAGAAAAATCTTTCTTTGTGTGTTTGGCTTTGCCTTTCTGTGCCCCTTCAAGTCACTTTGAGCCAGGAAGGTGCTGAACATGGAGGGGGAGAACCCATTTTTAGCAAGGCAGAGAGGACAGCGGAAGGGGACATCCCAGTGGCTGTGGCTCTAGTGGGAGAGCAGAAATAAGCCATATTTCAAAGACAGTGGTGGGTGGTTAAAGGTTAAATGCCAAACAAGCAGATGAGACTCGTGCAAACACTCGATTGCTGAAGGCTTGCTGAGGCCAGCAGCATGGCAGGGAGGGATGGGGTGTGGAAGAACCAGAGTGCATTTGGACAATCAAGAGCCCAAAATAGGATGCTTATATATCTATAATACTAAATACTGTGTTCCTGGAGCACCTGGGGCAATGCCCAGCACTGCTGCAAGCACAGTTAGTACTGGCTGGGGGGACCTTGTGCACAGAGAGGTTGTGCACTTGAACGAATGCTCAACCCTTGGCAAAGCCTCTTGTATTCAGGAACACAACCTCAGGCCTCTCTGGTAAAGAAGATACTATTCCAGTCTTTCTTAAGCTTCAGTTATAAGGCAAACCTTTTAGGAGTTTAAGGAAGTGGGTCTTTTTTTTAAAGTCAGATGAACCTGATTTCTCAGCCTGAACAACACCAGTCAGGATCTGGCTGAACAGAGACTTGCACCCACAGCCTCAGCTGAATCCTCAAATACTCAGTGTTCCTGCTCACTGCCCTGAATTGCATCAGCTCCTCCAGAAGAAAAGTGGCAAAACCATAATGTCACCTTCCCTGCTCTTCTTTTTACTCTCACAGACACTGACTTATATCAGTTTTTTCATCTTCTCCACTCCTTCGCTCACTTCAGCAGCTAAAGCCCATCGCCTTCACACCCTCACCCTCTCTTGTGATGTCATGCAGGAGCTGATGTTCCCTTCCTTGGGGTCCTTGTCCCAGTCCCCTGCACAGCCCCCCACTGCCTCCAGCACCAGGCCTGACACTCCCACAGAGCTCCTGGGGAATGCTGGACACTGGACTCCTGCAGCACCACAGGGTGCTGTCATCATTCTCTCTGCAAACACCAGCTGAGCTCAGATACTCACAAAGCTGCCTCTTGCCAGACCTTGTATTTCTACCCAAATTCTTGTAGTCCTAATGTCTCCCAACACTCACCTGATACTGAAGTAGAGCAGAGCTGTTTCTCCCTTAGTTCTGCCTTGCTCTTAGATGTTACCTTTATTTCAGAGTTTAGTTCTGGCCTTTTTTGTTTATGTTATTTTATAACATCAGGGAATCACAACCTTTCCCTCTTCAGCCAAACTAAAATGATGGTTCTGGTCACACCCCAACTTCCTGCAAATGCAACTTCCTTTAGTCTCATAGCTGATAGAGCTGAAACTTACCTTCTCCTCTGACCATATCAAACATCTCTTCAAGAGCCCTGCAACATCATATGTTACTTCTTTTTTTTCTTTTTTTTCCTTTTCTTTTTTTTTCTTTTTTTTTTTTTTTGTTAAGGACGCACAACCTCACAAGATTTTTGTTTTCATTGCAAAGACCCTTTGCAGCTGCTTCCTCCCACCTCTCTCTCAGCTGTTTGGAGGCCCACAGTGACCAGTCCCTGGGAATTACACTCAGTACCTTTCCAAGCAAACATTTCTGTCCAGTGCCTCATCCTGGCAATTCTCTTTGAAAATTCCTTGTCATTTATCTCCACCTTCTTCTGTCCCCATGGTTCCCACACAGCCTGGCACAATGCAAAGAGCTGGTGTGAAGAGGTGGAAGAGGAAAGAGGGAACTTGCAAAGTTTTCAGAAGCCTGAAAAATGTGAAGGAGAAGCCTCCAATATCTGTGTGTGTCTGTGAGCAGCCACTTGCTGTCTAACAGCTTCACCTGTGGAGCAGGAGCAATCCTTGTGACACTGGGCTTGCAGGGTTTTGCCCAGTACTCCCTTACTGCTTTATTCTCCAGAAGCAGCTCTACCTGCTTGTCTCTCTTTCCAGCAGGGCAAAACTTCAGGATTTTGGATGGTCTTGCCTGCTGATACTTGTATTTTTCTTGTGACTGCTGGCTTTATGTGGACCACAGCTAATCACCACAGGGATAATGCTCTAATGGGCTCTTGTTCTTAAACTTTCCTTTAATTCACTGTTCACAGCTGATCTGTTTATACCCTCTTCTTTTTAAGACCTTGCCAGAATGTTTTTCAAAAGCAAAACACTAGTTTGACAAAATAAATCAAATCATTAAAAGTACTACATTCACCTGCCTGGACATAAGGAAGATGCTGCAGTTGAGCAAGGAAAAAAGAATAAAAACTCCAGGATTTAAAAGGTGGCTTCATCTCTTGCTGGCACAAAAAGTTACAAGCGAGTTTCATTTGATGCCATTTCAGATGCAAGGTCAAGGTCAAGCTCCTGTGCCTGCCCCAAGGTAAGTAAATGCTGCGCACTTGCTTAGTTCAAGCAAATTATTTTTTCTCATCAAAACCCATTTGGAGACAGAAGTATGTACCTCCTCTGTCACTTTCTGTTTTACACTGGTTTCTGCACATCAAAAATCCCTCTTGGTAGCTCATCTGCAGATGGGCATTCAGGGGTGTCCTCAAGTAAGCACAGGAACAATCTAAACAAAATCTCATGCCTTCACAGAAACACAGCATCAGTTTGGATGGTCAGAGCCACACACCATATAGTCAGGTTTGATTTCCTCAGTTTTGCTGATAATGGCAGAAATGTGTGGGATTTATATATCTATATCTATATATACCTATATATTTATCTATAGATAGATACACACACACACATATATATAATCAGCTAATCCCTCAGTTTCCTTTGCCATGGAAATCTCACACTCTGATGTCTGCACTGGTAAGATTTTTGCAAGATGAAAAATGAGCATCTGAAAGAAAGTGTTTATTCACTGAGCAGTAAGTAGTTATATCTGGAACTGACGCAATGTAGCTTCAGTTTCCCAACAGTAAACTCTAAGTAGCCTTATATAATTTGGGAGGGAAAATCATCTCTCTGCTTTTCTTATATTTCAGTAAACCATGCATCTGTGGCCAAGAACTTTTCAGCTCATTAATTCAGCAGCAATATAAAATATATACAAAATTAGGGTATCATTTTCAAAAACAGGCACCTAAAATGAAGTTTCTAGCTCCAGATTTAGGCCCATGAATCTGATTTTCCAAGCTACCAACCACCCGCCAGACTGCGCAGAACGCTGATGGGAGCGCAGCACCTCTGAAGGTGGCACCGCTCAACGACAGCATCCAACATTCTGACAGCCTTCTGGCAGAGACAGTTTTCACAAGCTCCATAAAACATGATAGGCCAAAACAACATGTCCTGCAATTATCCACACTGAAAAACAATCTTAATTAATACTGATACCATCACTACTCCCTCTACCCTTAAAGCGCCACTGAAAAGTTTTGCTTTTCCTTCATCTCTCTCCCTTCTAACACTTAATCCTGTACTTCAAGTTTTTATCATACCATCAACCTGATTTCAGTGGTGTTTGTTGTGTGCTGTTTTAGATTTTACTCTTTCTTATCATTAGGATTACTCACCTTTCTATATGCTCAGCAATTACAGCCTCAGAGGAGACACATTGCTCCACAAAATATTTAGGTTTGTTTTTGCATCTGCACAAGGCTGATCTCAGTGACATTGCAAAGATTTAGATAAGGTTTTAAAAAAAGCCAACAAAATTGAGATTTCTGCCTTTATCCAAATAAAGCAGGTTAAGGAGGAAGATTCATTAAAAGTATTAAATGCTAAACCCACGTAAGTTTATAATATTAAGTCTGCCACTTATTTGTTCTCCTTTCCACCAAAATGCCACCTCTGTGTAAGACCAATGCTGTCTGTATTTAAGGTGTATACTTTGACCAACAACAGTGAGGCCAACTGGAGTCCAAATTTTGATCACAGAAGCCAAAATCTATAATTTTTTTTTTTACTTGGATTTGTGAAGGAGAATGTCAAATTTTGACATCTCATCAAGGTGAAAATTTGAAGGAAAGGCCAGTTTTGCCTTTCCCAGAAATAAGACACTACTGCAAACACAGCAGTATCTCCCTGATGCAATCTACACATTTGGATGCCTCCGTTTTGGCTTAGACACCTTCCCTTGTCAATTCACACTGTTCAGGCTTAAAATACTGAACCTTCCAGTGCTTGAACGGGGCCTTAAAGAAAGTAGGACACAAAATTTTTGGAAGGGTCTGTTGTTATAGGGCAAGGGATAATGACTTTAAATTAAAAGAGGGTCAATTTAGACCAGATACAAGGAAGAAGCTTTTTATAAAACTTCACCTATGCCAGCATTTCACCACTGGCACAGGTTGCCCAGGAAGGTGGTGGATGCCCCGTCCCTGGAAACATTCAAGGTCAGTTTGGACAGGGCTCTGAGCAACCTGATGTAGTTGGAGATGTCCCTGCTTATTGCAGGGTGTTTGAAATAGGTGTCCTTCAAAGGTCCTTTCCAACCAACACCACTCTGATTGTTTCTGGACTGGCAAAATATTCTCAAAGGGATTGTGGAAAACATCTCCTTCTTCCAAATCAATTATTCACTCAAGAAATTTCCAGTCTGGGAGTGGCTCCTAATTTACCACATGCCCTGCTGCCATACCTGGAGTTTATATGTAACATCTGCAATCCTCTGCTAAGATTACAAATCCTTGTAATTTGTAATCCTAGAAATGCATCAGCTGTTAAGTGATCTCTGCATCATTGCAACACTTGAAACAGAAAATTCAATATATACAGTTAAATTTGTCTCTGTATATGCAATAAGCTTTTCCCCCATATCAAGGATACAGAAACCAAGAAGACTGATTTTAAAAATGCCAAGGAAATCTTTAATTTCCAGTCGTTTCCATTTTAGGCTCTGGCCATAAGCACCCCCAAATATCCATGCCTCCCACTGAGCTCAGTCCTGCTGTTTTCCCCTTTGCAGGCTGTCCCTGCCCTGCTCCCATCCCTCATTTCCCTTCTCCTCACTAAGTCAGGGGCATTCACTAGACACTGGCTTCCCAGCAGTTTATCCCCAACTGACTAATAAATTCCATCTTTTAGACATGCACTCCACTGAAGCACTTTGCATTTTCTTTCTGCCTGCCTCCCTCAGCTGTCCCAATTTTATTCCAGTTTCTCATTCCCCTTCATTATTCTTCCTCTGTGTTCCTCATCTGCAGTCCAAACACTTCCACCACAGATGTGCGCCTTCATGCTTCTCATACAATCTTATTTCCTTCCCAAACACTGGGTCACCACTCTTGCATACAGCACAGAAGCTCCAAACTAAGGGAAAAGTCTTTCTCCTTAACTCTTCTGAGGCACCTGAAATCACTGTATGCTCCTTTTCAAAGCCTTCAGTCACCTACAACATCACTGCAAGTCTATTTTCTCTCATCAGTTAAGGTGCACAGACTTAATTCAGCCTTCCCTAACTCCACACCATTAATGCCTATAGCCTTCAGAAAACTTCCATTATTAAAAATTTTCATCTGAACAATTAAAAAAACATTATGAAGATGGCAAAACACACATTGAGATCAGTCAGTTCTCTGCTCCCAGCACAGGGCTGCTGGATGTTCTCATTTCATTGGTACAGGGCTTTGAAATAAAGATGTAACTAAATTTGTTCTGCCTTGGGAAGAAGATCACAAATACAAGTGGGAGAGAAGCCACACAAAATTAATGTTAAACTCAAGCAAATGCCAAGTATGGCAAGTTTTAGTGTAAGGAGGCAGAACTGTAGTTTCCAGCAAATGGAAATGAAGCTCCAAGTAGAGTCAAGCAACACAATTAACACACAGTGGTGTCATTCCACTGCACAGCAGTCACCAGCCAGGCTGAAGCTTCCATTTCCTAAACAACTCAAGGCAGAACTTTTCTACATTAACTCTCTTCTACTGTACATGCCACCACTGACACTTTGCACCATTTCCATTTTCCAGCAGTAAGTCTGAATGCTTGAATTCCAACTTCTACATGGCATGCTGAACCATGCCAGAAACTCCCCAAACCTGTGTACAAGGCATCCAAGCTGCCAATTCAGGCACTCGAGCTCAATGCTGCAAATGCCCACCAGCCTCAACCCTGCACCTCTGAGAAACAGCCCCTGCTGGCAGGACTGAATATTCTCACTTGAAGGACACTGACAAGCAGCACATCTACAAAATCCCACACTGCTCCAGTATGATAACTCTCCCAGTTAATGGTATGTTTTGACCAGGATTTATAGTATGAATTAAACAGGATTTCCTCTGTAAGCTCTTGAAAATTACTTATGTTCAGGAAACTCTGATCTGTGGGGAATTAGAAAAGGTAACACTCCTTAAAAATAAAATATCACAAGGCTGAGTAATTTTTCAGGGACATACTCAGGTCTCAACAGAGCATTAAATAAAATTTTTATGCCGGTCTGAAGAGCAAACTGTGGTGCATGACAGAGTGGTTCTCCTACAGCTCATCTTCAGGTTTAAACACAGGCATACTCCTGAAACCACGAGCTGCACATGATATTTACTCATGGGTTTAAAATAATACTAGAAATGCTGTTTAGGTCAGTGGGCAGTAAGGCCTGACCTGATTTGAATCCCTCAGCTAAAATCAACTAAGGCCCAGGGTTTGGCATTCTATCTCAAGCCAGCCCTTATGTCAGTTGTGCCACCTTGGAACTCTGGCGTCTTATTTTTGGTCCATATCACCAGCAATCCTGATTAATTCCAAATGTGGCAAGGAGGGATCCTAAAGCACATTGAAGGAGAATAAGGTGCACATAAAGCGATGTCCTGCACCAGCCAGGACTCTGCCTTGGCTTCCCAAACCCAAGGGCAAGGCTTTCTACACCCCCAAGTGCTTTGAGTTTTATTCCAACATTTCACAGCTTTGGTTTGAACATGGGTGCAACGAGCAACCAACCTTTACTTTAACCTACAGAAGAACTGATGGTGGGTTTTCCTCACCAGAGCAGTTTTGCAATACTTTGGCTGTATTCTGAACGTAAAAAACTTGTTTAAATTTAATTTTTAAATGTCAGTTTGTAAAGTGGTGTGAAAAGTCACACAGAAACTTCTGCATAATCTGCATAATAAAATGCAATCACCATTTTTTTTTCCAAACAGAACTGGAGAAGACAGTACAAATGCAGCCCTGAACACCTTTTCGGTCTAGATACTTTACTGGCAGCATGACCATTAGTGCTACAGAGGACCTACTGTAATCAAAAGACTTGGCCCTCTCTTCCAGGACTGAGCTCATCAATGACTCAGAAACAAGCTTTTTGAGTAAAAAAGAGTGCAGAGTGGATAGAAAGATCTTTTGACTGCAAAATTTGAAATACTGACATCAACAGCAACCATAATGCAACACAGAAGAACAGCAAATTGCAAAAAAAAAAAAATTGTTGAATGTTTTAATGCATTTTGAATTGTAATGAAGAAAAACATTTTACATCTAAAAACAAATTAACAGAATAATAAAAAGTGGTTCCACATAACTTATAAATTCTTTCCCCCAAAAGGTAGGTTTCACAGATTTAGGCAACAAATATGATGTTTCATTCCAGATCTTTCTGATTGTAAAGTATACACAAACTTTGTGAAAACTGATGTGCATTGCTTGAGAGAAAGACACACAAGGTTGGTTTTGCCCAGTGATGAGTTTTCTGTGAAATTCTGCACAATACTGAAACTGTAACTGCAACTCTGCTCCATTTAATGAAATGCTGGACATTGCTCAGTGCTGAAAAAACACTCTTTAGCACATTTAGAGCCATGAAATGTTTTCCATGTATTTAGTCAATGTAGCATTATTCACTAACCCTGCTCATATGTTTTGCTTCAAGGGGAATGGCAGTTTGACTTACCCTTCAGTACAGTATAGAAAACTAAACTAAGTGATAGCTCAGTGTTCAGCTGATTTAAGTATTAGCCTGCTCATAAGAACGTGGCTCTAGCACCTTGGTTGGTTGATTTTTTTCAAAAGGAAATGGTGTGATCACCCATTCCTGGTGCCAGAGGATGGTCCCCCTGGTGATATAAAATGTTTGCAGCAATGATGATTAAACTGCATAGAGTCCAGTGGTCCTGTGTTACATATGTATGAGAGAAGCTTACACACTATAGTTTAGCAGGACCAAAACCAGTGATCAAGCTCTTCTCCGCCTCAGGTAATAAAGGAGAGCCATTTGCCCCAGATCCTACAGGCAGGCAATGCTGGAAAAACTGCTTGTGCTGGCCAGAGATTTTTCTCTTTTTTTAAACACCATAAACCTTTGTAAAGTTCTCTCTGTTACCAACTAAAAGAAAGTGAGTCTTCTTTTCTTAAGGAATAAAACCTGTAACCCAACTTCAAATAGCTTTAACCCAGAGTAAAAAACCCAGGGGAAAAAAATTGAAAATAAACTTTGTCACCATCATTTAACTCTTATCACCAGAAGACTTAAAACTCGGCAGCTGCATTCTGCAACCTCACCAGTTTTAGTATTTAAGATTATTTCAGCACAGTTGTGTATCTTGTGTCTCAGGAAAAGATCCCAAACCCCACAACAGAAAAAAACCAAGGGATCAAACTACTATGATGACATGTACTATAAAGACACTACATATATTCTCCATTAAATATTTTGAGTTTCCTTAATGTTACAGTCCAAAACTATGTCTAGGAACCCTGTTTTCCTTCCATTCCTCACTGATGCATTCATTATCCCATCCCACCATACTCCCATGCCACATAAATGTTAGTGAACAGGAGAACCAGCTAACACATTTCTTAATGTCATTATCAACAGTGCTGTAGAGGACATGAGCACAGCTGTAGTTGCACAGAATCATGATGATGAGATAAAAAGCTCCTAATACTTCTGCCAACTCACCATAAACCCCAAGATTCCCACTGTCAGAGTGCACCTTTCCTTACCCTCACCCTTCATCTTACACTGATATGTCAGACAGTCAGGGGCAGCGTCTCCCTTTAGCCAAACACAGGTGTCTGTCTGAAGCAGCCTTTCCATTCTTTCAAAGACACCAGCTGCCACCTGCATTTACTGATAGCAGCAGCAGCAGCTGCAGTGTAACACCCCACTGCAAGTGCAGAAACTGCTAAACACAGTGAGGAGCAAAACCACAGTAAGATCATTTGGGAGAAAGAAGGGAGAGCTACGTTTATTACCCCCTTTTGGAACAGGGCAGGGACTGCAGCACCCCTGTCATGGCTGAGAACAGAAAGGTGACAAATGATGTTGACTTAGTGTATCACTGCACTACCTTTACGTGTTAACTACCTTAAGGATCACATGTAGTATGATTGTCTTTCCTCTCCTGTCAGTACTTCAGCCAGAGACCAAAAGTGCTTTTTTCTAGGCTACAGAGAGATTCGATGCATCTTGACTGACATTCATTTTTGAGGTAGTACTCATTTGCTTTGTATTGCTGGCTCAAAATAAAAATATGGGAAGTGAACACAATTAAAAGTATGCTCACTGTAGGTACATAAACAAAAACATCAACCCCCAAATAAACTATTTCCTTTCTGGGCCGATCACCAAAAGGAATTAATCCTTCTTACAAAGGTTAGCTCACATTCACTGGTAAAGTCAAACTTTCATAAATGGTTTATAACAACAGCTATAAACTAAAGTGCTTCAGAATTTGCTTGACTTGATTTCAGTGATTGGAATCGTAATATTCTGGATTTTTGCTAGTATGAAATGTGATGTGGTTTCAGAATCACTTTATACAGGAAGGGCAGAATGAATATTTTTCTTTTTTCAAAAAAAAAAAGTACAAAAGGATTACAAATAAACCTGGCAGTCTATACTCACTACAAGTTGCTTGCATTTTCCTTCTCAAATCTACTATTACTCTAGTAACTGAAATAAAAATGGAGTTGAAGTTGCACTATACCGCAGCACTAAAAAAAGTATTCAAATCAGATGCAAACAGGAAAATGTTTACAATCATACAACTAGTGAAATTCACACTTCATTTCAAAGTTTTAGCCCTGCAGATTCCTTTTAACACAAGGCAGATATGTAGAGTCATGGAAAAACGTAACAGACTGTATACATTCTCTACAGTAATTACATAAGTTTCACATTTATGTCACAAATGTAATGCCCTACTGTGTAACTATTAAATGCTAAATAACTTATGAACATTTATGTGCTCTACGCAACACTGAACATATTGACCAGTGGATGCCAAAATATAAAAGTTCATACACAAGACAAACTAATTTTTTAAAAAATCACATTTCTCTGTACAACCCATGCAAACTGTGCACAATGTGGTAACAAGAACAACATTTGCTCAAGTCTCCCCTCACAGAAGAGCTTTTACAGCGACAGCAGACCAGTGTTCAGAGAAGTCTGCCCAGGTGTAGAAGTCCACGGTGACACAAACGCAGAAACTCTCTCAGCATTTCACTTCTCTTGTAGCAAAGCAGGGATGTTGATGTTCCAGCCGATGGCCTGACGGTCGAATCCGCACGTGAAGAGGTTGCAGATGGGATGGTCCTCGCACCAGGCGGAGCAGCAAACCATCCTCCTGTGCCCCTGCCACAGCGGGGAGACAGCAGCGTTACTGACACGGACTGGGGAACTGCTGGGCCAGCACCTCACTGCAACTCAGAATGCAACCCTGCCAGAGCTCAGCCTGCTCTTTGCAAACAGTCCTTGAGTATTCTGAAGGTCATTGTTACCTGTATCTGCAAGGCAAAGGTCTTCATAATGATGAGAATCCTTAACACCAGCACTGGACCCAGAAGGAAAGATGCATACAAAAAGGTGCATCAAAACTTTTAAGTTTTCCAGGGTCTGTTTGCTATCTAGTTACATTTTATTTACAAAAACAAACCAATTTTTGATTTTACAATTTTTATTTATAAAAGCAATCTTAAAATAAGGAACTACTTGCTGGCAGCTACTTTGTAACAAGCCTGCAAAACTAAATGCCCATAATGTTCATAATTCAGAAGGGATAATACTACAGCAGGAGGAATGTCATACTGAGGAAAACAGTTCAATAGTAACAAAAATGTCCAAAATAGGGCTAACCAACATTAAAGTTAAAAAAAAAATTGCCACAATTTCAGTAGCACCAGCTTGAATGGAACTACTAGGGGAAAAAAAAAAGACATGCACACACAAAAAAAAACCTCTCTCAAGACTACTATAAACTAAGAAACCCACCTAAATTAGAAAAAAACCTAAAAAGTTTTTTAAGTAGGTCTTAAAAACTCCTTCCTAAATTCTATCAAGAATTGCTGAATCAACTGAAAAAAGGCCTATTTAAGTGACATAATCCAATTAATTTCACTTAGTCTGATTTGCTCCATTAGTGATGCTTGCCATGCCACAAATTTGCACACAACTTGATGGCTGCAGCAAGGATGGTTTATTATGTGGCACAGTATATCTAGAACATATGTGCATAAGCACAGAAGAAAAAAAATTAAAATTTATCACCAAACCATACAAGGTGAGCTCACAAAACTGACCCTCACTTTTTCCTTCTGTGTTTCTGTATCATAGAATCACAGAATGGCTTGGGTTGGAAGGGACCTTGGAGATCATCTGGTTCCTGCCATGGGCAGAGATAGTTTCCACTAGACCAGGTTACTCAGAGTCCCACCCAGCCTAGAACATACAACCAAATTAGACACTGTGTAACTAAAAAAAA
>VXAC01000332.1:1879909-1994240 GCA_013399225.1 Rhipidura dahli | reverse complement strand
AAAAAAAAAAAAAGATAAAACCACCATTAAACCTCATAGTGAGCCATTTTTCTGACACAATTCACATCAAGACATTAAAACACACCTGGAATGCTCTTACACACTTTTTCCATTTCATAGAGAAGGCAGATACGTGTTTCACTTTAGTAAGGGGAAAAACTGTGATGAAATCCACTTGAAACACCATTTTCAACTCCAATAAAAAAGTTTAAAATGTTTCATATTGGCACGTTGGTTATTTTCAATAACTAACAGTGTATTTATTCAGACAAGTGCCATTCAGCATTTGCTCAGCTTTAAGCTAAAATCCCACTTTTAACCTTGCATGAGGAAGGACAGACACATTTAAGGTGCTAACCAAACCCCACTCTTAACCTTGTACAAGGAAGGACAGCCACACTCCTGGTGTAGTTACCTGTCTGTTGCTGCGGGGGAGCCGTGCCAGCCGCACCCCGGACATGTCGAACAATCGAACCTGCCGGTTGTCGTGGGGAAGGGCGATGATTCTTTGGCCGACACACACGTTAATCCTGCAGGGAAGGGACAAAAAGAGGCTGGGTAGGAAACAATGAGCCTGGCAAATAGAAACTGACAGCACCAATTTAAGCTCACGGAAAGGGACACAGCTGAATGTTTCCTGGTTAGAATTCACAAATGGAAAGATTAAAAAACATTGAACCAAGGTACTTTCAGTTGTACCAGATCCTCAAATAGCCTTAACATCTGCATTTTCTTATAGAAAATTTCTGAATAGCAGTGTACTTACTTAAAATTAATGTCAATCACACCTGCACTTTGCAAAACCATTTCAAACCTTTTTCAAATTCTTATAAATCTCAACTTTAATTTCAGGCACAAAAATTAAATGTATATTCAGTGAATTAATAGAATAGACTATTTCAGTTGAAAGGTACCTGCAACAATCATCCAGTCCAACTGCCTGACCAATTCAGGTCTGAGCAAAGTTTAATGCATGTTATTAAGTGTATTGTCCAAATACTTCTTAAATACTGGAAGGCTCGGGGTATCAATTACATCTCCAGGAAGCCTGTTCCAGGACCTGACCACCCTCTTGGGACAGAAATGTCCAGTCTAAACCTCTGTGGTACAGCTTTAAACCATTCCCACATGTGAAAGAAATTAAGAATTAATTAAGCAAGCATGAATTAAGCAAAGCAGTAACTCAGAGATCTGTTTACCTGTTGACTGCAGAATCTGTGCGGATCGTTGCAATAGGAGACCTCATGTTTTTCAAATCCCAGACTTTCACCGTACGGTCATCACTACCAGAAACAACATTGTCTCCCACAGTGAAAACTGCAGATGTCACAGTGCTAAACAATCAGGAGTGAAGACAAAGATGTCAGGCTCTAAACTTCTATATTAAACTAGCATCTGATTTAAATTTTAGTTTCTGTTCCTGTGTTTCCTTTAGCATATGCAGCTTGTCTTTTCTATTTTTACTTTTTTTTTAGCAAAGTAATCTGAAATATTAAAATTCAAAGCAGGTATTTATGAATAAAACAAAATATTATTACAAAAAGCTATGACACTTAAGGTGAACAGGGCTTGACTGGCCCAAATGCTAAGAGAAGCAGCCCAACAGCAGAGACTCACTCGCAGGCATCTCTCATATTTCACTGATCCTGATACGAGCTAAACATGTCCAGTCTTGAAACCTTAATTCACTTTTGAAGTTCTGCACTAATGTCCAGTAGGCTTATTGCACAACCCCAGCTAATTAGTAGCATAGAGTACAAATTAGTAGTCAAGTTCTTTTCTTTCCATTCAAAGATTTCTGCAGAACATTCCCAGACATTTTCATTCACTGCACAGACTCTGAGGACGTCCCGAACACCTGGGATGTAGCTAAAGCCATTCTGTACACACACATGAATGTGCTGTAATCCACACACAGAGTCTCCAGTACAGCTCCACTATCAATAGCTACAGCAGTCTAACAAGCTCTAATTGTGATTTCTAGTCCTGTTTTACATGCAGCTAAAGTCTGAGAGTCAGATAAAAAATGGCAAGTAGTAGTAAGCACAAAAAAACAGTTCTTCAAATTTTACCCATTATACCTAGAAATGCACAAGGGCAGCCAGAGAAAGACTCGTGAGAATATTTCTAGCAACTGAAAGTGCAACATATTACTTCCAGAATATATTCTATAAAGAATTTTACTTTAGAATTTTATTATCTTTGTATTTTACAGTTTCAGATACCAGTATATCAATATTCTGGGTTCAAGAAAACAATTTTTGTGATGGTTTTATGATTATTTTTGAACATTTTACTTTTATTTATTATTAACAAATTAAAAGCTTTTGTACTGCAATTTCTATTGTAATTGTGTGAATTCCCAACTCAGAGCCAGTTATTTTCTGCCCACATAATGTACTAACAAAGCATTTTTGTCTCCCCTCACAACCATTAGGGAAGGCTTCTTAATTCTGTTTCTACAGATTTGATTTAATGACCTATCTTGTAACTTAGGTCATGCACATCAATTTCTTAGAATTTAGTAATTTTAATTTAAGTTGTCAGTTGTTACTGTCACTTTAGTTGTTCTGCAGAAATTTGAATTCATGTCCTACCCAAGCTGCTGATTGAGATTAGCACAAGCCAGGTCACAATGGACCAGTTTATGCAAGCCTCTTAATTTAAATTGACACCAAATTAAGTTTTAATTAGGATGAAGGCCCACTTTATTCATGATACCAAGTTTCCTAACACATTATTAGAGTGCAGCTAAGCCACCAGGGAGATGATTACAATAAGAACCAAGAGGTCTTCGACTAATCTTCTGGACTTCATGAACAAAAAGTCAAAAAGTTAAAACATACATGAAGGCCACAACTGCTGAGTGTCTCATCAGGCACCTCCATTTTTAGGAAGAAAACTCATTCATGCAGTCAAGCTGCTGCACAATACAGCTGGCATGTTCTTACCACCAAACTTGTCTTCTACCAGCCCAATCTCCTTTAAATTTACCAACATATGCACTTTTCTTTACACAAGCTGCAAAATACCTCAGAGGAATATTTCAGGCTTTCACTAAACTCTATACTGCTGCAACACTTTTGAAACAATGCTTAGAAGTTTAAAATTCTGTGTTCAATCTCCATAATTTGCACACACGCTGGGAGACAACAGCATAAGGAATTCAAGTCATAGAAAATCTCCAGGTGAGTGAATGTACTGCACTTCAGTATTCTGCTGCCAACAAACAAATCTGATCTGTTTTCCCATCATACATTTTATTCCAATTACAGCTGGAATATGTTGTGAAACTGTCTTAAAATAACCCTCCACTTTTGGGTGCTTTTTTTCAAAACCTTAAAGAGCTTTCCAGCTTCTTTGATCTCATATTGGTTCTGCTTTATCATTTATCACTTTCAAACATGGTTAAGTTTCTTTGACCACATAAGGTTCTCTAATCCTTAGATTTATCATTTTTAAAATGAAAACATTCAAAACTATTGCCAGGAAAACAGAATGCCAACCCTAGGTTAGCTTGATCCTTCCTGCTCCTATGAAAACTCTCAAAAGATAACAAAATCCTTTCCAGCTTAACTTACTCTTTTCAGCTTAACTGTTCAGATATTACTGGGTACACCAAGCAAAAGTTTGAAAAATAAAAATGCAATGAAATTCTGCTGTAGCTCTCTGGAAATAGGGCAAGTGATAGAAGGGCAAAGGGAAGGCTGCTGGTCTGTTTTTCGTGACAACTCTAAAGGTGTTTAGTGGTTTTAGCCCTCCATTCACACTCAGCTCTGCCCTGCAAGCCCCTGGATGGGCTGGGATGTGCACTATTTGCAAGCACATGGGACTATGAAAACCATCTTTTACATAAGGACCTTTGAATTTAACAGCTAAATATAAAAGCACTTCTTACTGAACCCAGTGTTTATGACCAAGAATTTTGGTCCTGGTTCCAAAGCAAACAGTATATGGATATCTGCATAACATTTCCTGTGCTTTTACAAAAATAAAGCATGACTCTTCTAAGGGAAACTTTAAATTCAGTTCTCAAAGACATCTCATTTTCAAAATAATATTGCAAGGCTTGAAGTTTTAACTTAACAAGTCTAGAAAGGCCAAAACAGTATCATTCTCACAAACCTGACAGCTCTGGGGAGGGTTATCAGCAATCACTGTCATCTGAGTAAAGACTAAGTGGGTTTTTGTCTTTGTTTGGTTTTTTTTTTCTTTATTTTTAAGTGGAACATATTGAGTTCATACTTAAAAAAATCACATATATCTAAATTCAAAAACATGCTCAATGCTATTGACTTATAACATGAGCAAGTGCTGCTCTCACAGATCTTCTTATGCAGTAGAAATCACATTCCGTCTCCTCTGATTTCCAACTGGGGCATCTCTTAACATGACAGAGGCATCTCACCAATTTTTTCCCTTGGGTTTGTGTTTATTTGGTTTTTTAATTAAAACAAAATAGCAACAAGAAGAAATGCCATTTACCTACTTAAATACTAAACCAGGATTTCAGCCCAACTAAAGGGGAAGGGTGAGAAGAAAGAAAGGGAAGCAAAGTCTGTGTGGGAAGAAAAAAGTTAACAGAAGCAGCCAATAAACAAATAATCTTTCAAATGTATTGCCTCCATAATCCCATCCATATCACAAAAATTAAAAGTTTTTTTCCTCTATTTTCATGGGACTAAATTTAATTTTGTTTGTATTAGTCTTCAGTTTGTTCTAACCCAGATAAAACTCTGGTTAACATCCCCTTGGCTAAATTAATAAAAAGTGTCAACAAAAGATCATCAGCCTCTGTGTTAATTGAATGCTAGAAGACATTAGATTTTTAATAACTCAAAAAGATGACAGGTATTGTAAGACATTAAATAAAAAAAAAAAAGAAACTAGTGAAGAGGAAGCAGTCTTATGACACTTCAAACTGTGGGTCCCACAGGGAGTTTGGTGTGCTACAACTATTCTCCAAAAAAGCTTCAGCCTCCACCAAACCCCAGCAAAACTCATTTATCTTGTCATAGGGAGCAGCCGAGCGTGTACTTCCAGCTGACAGTGTGGCACTTCCTCACCACACACCACTGCCTGGCCTTGAACATCCCGCTCCCTCCGTGGGTCTCAATCACCAGAAATGCTGTGGTGCTCGCACTCCTCATTAGGCCCAACAGCTGTCTCCCCAGTCACACTGAGACACAAAACTGCTTTGCATAACAATCTGCTGAAATTTCACACTTAGGGGAAGGGGGGAAAGAAAAAACATTGAAAATGTTGGACCATGAAATGCTGATGCAGAGCCCTCACTGGCAATGCACCAAAAAAAAAAAAAGTTAACACTGCTCTTTCCATTTTGATTTGCAACCTAAACTGGGATTTACCATCGAACTGGGAAACAACACATTTTCGTAGCCTTGAAAAGGCATCTACATGCATTAATCTGTGTGTGGGATGAAAATGCACCAAACCAGAGCTTTCAGATAAATTTATTTAAAGTAACTCAAATAAATATATTTACATACAATTGTATGTAAGCAGCAAAATTTGAGGGTTCAAATAAGCCTCTCATTTTAAGTAAAAAAATTCAGAAACAACACCTAAAGAAAGCTAAATTTGGTATCACATTTTCTGCACAAGTTTCCTTTATTTTAGAGGAAAAAAGCATATCCCAAACACCAAGCAGTCTGCAGCCTGAGGGGAAGCCAGGACCTGTGTTTAAAACCTCCAGATGTGGACAACCCCACTGCCCATCTCAACAGGAGACGGCACTGGCCACAGGAGTCCCAGGTAAGGAGCACACCAGTACTGCACATCTGAGTGCATTCAGGTTTCAGAAATGCTAAAAGCACTCGGATTCCAGGAAGAGCTACAGATACAATTCCAAAGCCTGACTGTGGATTTATTTCCAAGTATCAGCAGAGCTTTTTTCTTCAACTTGAGAAAGAGTAAGAACAAACAAAACAAATCACAGAATCACAGAATGAATCGTGTTGGAAAAGACCTCTGAGATCATCGAGTCCAACCTATGACCAAACACCACCATGTCAATCAGAGCACAGCTCTGAGTGCCATGTCCAGTCTTTCCTAAACACCTCCAGGGACAGTGACTCCACCACCTCCCTGCACAGCCCATTCCAATGTCTGATCACTCCTTCTGTAAAGAAATTCCTCCCAATGCCCAACCTAAACCTCTAAGGGCACAGCTTGCAGTCAGTTCCTCTCATCCTGTCACTGGCTGCCTGGGAGAAGAGGCCAAGCTCCACCTTGCTATAACCTCTTGTCAGGCAGTTGCAGAGAGCAATAAAATCCACCCTGAACTTCCTCTTCTCCAGGAATTAACAAAGCTTTAGCATTTCAACCAACAATGTCTATTCCAGAGATAAGTGTTTCGTGACATTTACAGGAAACTGCCAGTATCTGCCTTTCTCACTATCTGTCATAAAATAATAAAATTATACAAGATTGAAAACAGTAACTAGCTTTTATAAGAATTACTCTATGCTAAGTTAGCAAGTTAGTTAAGGTGCAAATATTTTTAAATCCATTCCATCACATTTATGATGGGATTTAAAAAGTTCCATTTATTCCTGCACCACTGCTGCATATGTTATCTGAGCTCAAGATTGGATACAAAGAAAAGGCCTCTTGCTATCCTCCTCTCTGGGTCAGTTGAAAAAAAATCATAACACTCTTTAGTGCATGCATTCAAGAATGAAATTAAGATTCTCTCTATCTATCGTAGAGAGGCTTAAAGCACTCAAAACCAATTGGATACAGACTTATCATCTGCATCTTTTTTAAAGCAATTGACAAAACTCTAAAGGCTAACAGAGTGGCAACCAAACTTTGCCTGTTATATATCCCATTCCCCAAAATAAAATACTTAAAGGATTTTTTTCTTTTAGCTACAGAGCTTTTAGTTTTAAGCACTTACTCTTAAAGAGTAGGTTATTCAAAATTTCTTGTACTTCTCCATTAATTAGGAAGCAATTTTTGCCATGAGGAAGTCCATCGGACACCAGAAAATGTTCAAGACCAAAAAGGAAACAAAATTATCAAAAAAATATTCACTTTCGAATTGCCTTTATTGGCACTTTGATAACTCCATGACAGTATCAGGTTGGGGGAATGTTAGAAAACTTGGGATTCAAGCTGTGCAAGAGAGCAAGGAGAGGTAACTTGGATGGGCTGAAGGCATGTAAAACATGCTGGCCCCTAGTCTGTCCTGAAACAGATCTATGAGAAAGCACTCAGCATGGGAAGTGAGGCAAATTCAAAGCTGGATCCCTGGGGTATCAGTCACTAAGGCTGCTAACACGTCTAAGATAACTGTGGATTCCTTAGCATGCTCTGTTACCTGGATGTAGTAAATGTAAATCAAAAGGTTTTGTACTCATGTTCAGAAGTATTAGAAGCATTTAAAAAAGCTAACCCCAGGGCTTCAAGCCCAGGCCATAATCTTCATTTAAAGAATATTCAACACACAAATGTAGGATCAGAACAGTGTGTGAAATGCAAGTTTGAGCCTTTTCTCAATGAAATGCAAGAGGGAAAAAAAGCCCTCAGCAGACAAAACAAGGTAGGAATACTAACAGCAATATCACAACCATCTAGCTAATCAGTGGGGCTTGGGGAGAAAACTGAATGTTTTATCACAAAAATTTTGCATTTCTCACAGAAGCTAGATTGAGATATCCACACATGTTGAATGCCTAAGGCATTCTTTGATGAGAAACAACAGAAAAATGGTAGACAAAGCATCACTGAAATCATTAATAACTGAAGCAAGAACAGGACTATCTTGAAAAGAA
Organism: Rhipidura dahli; assembly: GCA_013399225.1. Taxonomy (NCBI): domain Eukaryota; kingdom Metazoa; phylum Chordata; class Aves; order Passeriformes; family Rhipiduridae; genus Rhipidura; species Rhipidura dahli. The sequence continues at coordinate 1,986,441 of VXAC01000332.1, read as the reverse complement.
CAGATATGTTAGACTGATCAAACTCCACTGGTAGCACCCAATTTGTTACATTTTGTTTGGCACAAAAAGTTTTGACTAAAAGCCCAAGCACAGAATTAGTCAAAGGTGCAAAGCTTGCATTTTTAGGACTACATCCACAAATGCTTTAACTTCACCAAGAAAGTGTGGTTGAATAAGAATACCTAGCAGTGACCTTGTAATATTGGGCATATCTAGAATAAGACTGCTTTCCAACAGGGATGTCCAGTGCCTGGAGAAAAGGTACTTCCCCCTGCCATGACTTGCTCTTTCAAGAACAATATATTCAAGACAGACACAAATAAAGTATAAGAATTAAGTCTTGCAGACCCAAGAACCTGAGAAAGCCAGCTGACCTTGGCAAACCCGAGTGTCTACAAAAACTAAAGCAATTACTACGCTCTTGAAACAGAATGCCATTTTGACATTAACTCTCAATTCACTAAATGTCAGATTCAGCCCAGCATCCTAATCAGCAGCTCCTTAGTAATTTTTAAATATTTTAATACAGATTCTTCAGCAAGCATAGAAGTTGGAAAATAAAAAGTTGAAACAAGACACATTTGCAATTCTCTAATTTCAGAGTTCTCAGGATGAAGCACAACTCGCCATCCAGCTGCACATTCAGAGACATACAGGCAGCAAATGAACAGGAACTTTCCCTTCTGGTCTCTTAGAGCTACACAAGCCGAGTGAAAGGAGATGGAATATGCTGCAGTCCAAAAGAGCTATAAGCTCTTTGTAAGAAATGACATAAGATCCATGATCAGCATTTTTTTTCCTGAGTTTGCCCAGAAAGTAACACAAGGATACAGATTCCACAGCTAAGACACATTTATGCTTGATGCACTGGCTCAATCTAGCCACAAAGATCAGTAAATTTGAAAAGCAGCAAACAAACACTGTCATTTTCTTGGGCTAGGAGACAAGTACCCACTCAAATTTACAGGGTTTTTAAAGCCAAAAATGCATTTAATTGCCATGACAAGGTGGTGCATAACTATATAACTATAGTGGTGCATAACTATATACTAAATAATCAAGAAGCATTAACAAAGCATATTCACTTAAGGATAGCAACCCAAAGCTGCTTCTGAAGACATCACTATTCTTTGAAGGATGGTGTTAGCAAGCCCAGACTTGGAAGCCCTGAATATTTTTTTTCAAGCATTTCAAGAGCAATATCCCCAACCACTGTGGACCTCTGACATTCAATAAAGAAAACAAAACCCTTTATATTTTTCAGCTGCATATAAGCATCAACATACTACAAATGTATAGTAAAAGCACTGTTTGGTTTGAAGGCTGTGTAAGAATCCTCTAGCTAATAAACATTCTGTTGCCTATAGGGCAACGTTACTAAATTGTCAGAACAAATGTATAAAATCTGTAAAGCACTGGCTAGACCTGTATAGACTAAGATTTTTTTTTTTTAAGCTACAAATGGTAAACATTTCCAACATTAAGATTTTAGAAGGCTCCACACATCAAGACAGACCTCAGCACATGCAGAGTGCTTAAAGGGACAGAAAAACTCATCAAGTACATATGCAAGAGCATGTTAACACCAGAGTTATTCAACTAGGTCACTGTGCTGGGAAAAGCAAGGCCTTCACAGCTGGGACAAGAGAGGTTGTGCAGGTGATGGCAAAGGAAAGCACAAGTGAAGTGGAATGAAAACTGCCATGTAGATGCCAGAACCATTTGCTCCTCAGAACAAAACCTTAGTTCAATTTGAAGAGCTCTAATCAATAATCTCTAAATTGAATAATTTCTCAATAAGAGAACAGCTGTTATTATCAATCACGTATTTCAAAGCAGTATCTGCTGGAAAAAAAAGTATTGGAATTTGAGTCACCAGTATAATTTTTGGAGGCTTTAACTTAGGAAATCATTTTAATTAACAGGCAACAAGTTAGTGCCTGGATTATTAAATAAATGTAGCATTTTCCCTGGGCTCTGTTAAACTCCTCATACAAGGATGTGATTGGGGATTCACAGCACTAGTAAGACAAATTCCTACTGGCACACACAAAAAAACAGAAAATAACAAAGATTTATATTTAAGCAAACGTCAGTCTTATTTCCACATCACTTCATATTTTTTTAATCAGTAGAGAATAGGTAAGTGAGATGAACTGGGGGCATGGCAAATCTAAAACAATAACTGACAAGATACTTTAACTGCTATGTCAGCAGGGCACAGGCAAATAAAACAGTCCTATTTATACACACACATACGTATATGAAAAATGTAAACAAGCAATGTTTACAGAACTGGAAACTTCCATGGGAAGATAAAACTTCGAAAAAGACCTTAGGTGAATGCAGGCTTGAAGTGCAAAAGCACTATCAATGTCAAAATACACTTAGAAACACACTTGGCAAAACACATAACTTGCAAATAAGAATAGAAAATATAGGAAACTTTTATAACTAATATAGGAAACAAAACTCTTGAAGAAAAAAAAAACCAGAAAAGAGAAACTGAAGCCAGACAAACTCAGACTGGGGAAGTACAAAAAGTTTACAAGGAAGTTAATTAAACACTTCAACAAGCAACGTACAGAATTTACCAAGAGATAAGTTGAAATCTTTATCATTGGAACAACCTAACATACAGGCAATTCTAAATTCTAAAATTATCTCCTAATTCAAAACAGATATCAATGCAAACAGCTCAAGACAGGCTGACCACAATTCCTTCTGGCCTAACTGGATGAGAATTTATTTTCTTAAATTGTTTTAGTAGTAGATGATAAGAAACATTCTGCTTTTAATGAAGCTATTCTCAGGACACCAAAATAATAGGTGATTTCTTAGGCCACTTAAGATACAAATAATCTCTCACAGATGATGACATACCAACACTTCGACATACAGGACAATGCTCTGCAACTCTTTATTTTCTGACGTCAATTAACTCTATAAAAGCTTTACATACTCTGTCTATAACAAGATTCTTTAGTCTCTCAACACATCGGCATCAGTTTTATTTTTCACACTTTAAGGAGCTGTTTCGAGTAAGCCTCCAGTGCTGTTCATTAAGCTAATTAGAATTAGAGGAAGCTGCGATCGCCCCGCCGTCTTCGGGCCGGGCCGGGCGCTCGGCGCGGTGCTGCCACCTGCTGGTGAGCGGCTGCGGCGCGGATCCCCCGCCGGGAGGAAGGGATACGATGGAGCGAGATTTTGGGCGCTGAGACACAAGAAACACGGAATGCTGGCCTCATGATTGAGATGTTTGGCATTTAATTATATTGGCTTAGCGCACTGGGAGTTGATCTGGTGAAATACACTGGCAAAAAAATAGCTGCTCTGTGAGCTCCAGACTCATCAGGTGCTACTCAACCAGAGGGCGTTAAAACTTATGGTTGAGGACTTTAAATCATCAGTGTTAACAACTGTAACATCCAATTTACAGAACTGATGCCAAGGGCCTATCAAAATATTAAATACTTGGCAAATTATTCAAATAGATATTCAGAAAAGCCAAAAAAATGTCTTGTGTGTATTTTCCAGTTAAGAGATAAAACTGTTTCTTCTCTGCTGCTTAACATGAGAAGATTGTTACAGTGTTGATTAGAAAGCAATTTAAAAATATTTTGTCATTAGGCAGTGCAGTAAAGGAACAAAAATAAAATTCCTCTAAGTATGTCTCAACTGCAAAAATACCAACCACCCCCCCATCTCTGCTCTAACTGTACTTGTCAGTGAAACACCTTCTGTGACAGAATTACCCCTTCCACAAATCAGAGACCTCTGCAGCCCTGGCCACTGAAAAGTAAAGTCAGCTGTGAGACCCTCAAATTTAGGGTGTATTTGGTGAAAAAGCCTATGTTAGTACTAAAAACTCATACATACAAAGTAAAAAACAGAGACACTTGATAAAGCAGACAAACACAAATATGAAGATGAGTAAAAGCTAGAATAAGAGTGACTGAAGAGGTTGCACAAGGGCTACTCCACTCCTCAAAAATAAACTCTCTGCTAGTTTATAGGTCTCAGCAATGGAAGCCAAAACACCAGCTACCAGTTTTTACAGTATGCACCATCACCCAAGATCAACATCATTTGGTCTCAGCAAACATACATGAAAACAGAAATTTGGCCAATCTTGGTAATTTCTCTGAAAAAATGCCCTGGGACGAAGCAGTTAATCAGCTTGGGAAAAAATGCAAGCACCAAGGGATACAAAACCTTCCAACTTTATATGACATTTTTGGGAAAGTGATAGAAGAACACAAAAGTGATGAGACTAAACAATTCTAGGATGTAGGCCACAAAATCGAGCTTACTGCTCCACCAGGAGAAGATACCTACTTATACAGATGATTGTGAAGCACCAAGTAATTTATCAAGCTCAGGAGTTTGGGGCAGGGGGGCTAAAGAGGTTTTAATTTATATACAGGCTAGTCAATAGATGAAAAAATGAAAAAGTAGATACTGAAACTCAGTCATAACATAAATTACGCATTTGAATTAATAAAAACCAGAAATGGGAATAAATATTTGTGGTTTGTATTTTCAGCTAGGATTAGCAATCATATTTTATTCTGAAGAAGGGAGGTGAAATTTTTTCTGAAACATTCAAGCGCAAACATTCACAAGTCTCAAAAAAAGATTAGCTTCTTTGGGTAAAGTATTTCCTAGTTACACCTGCATTTTCCATGTATCAGAATTCCAAAAAGCAGAAAGTAAACACCAGAACACAGATTCTCATAACTACATTCGTCTATATTCAATAATAGTCAGTATAAAAACAGTAAGACTAAACTGGTGACTAAAAATGTTACATCAGAAACAGTTTTGACAGAACATGACAATCGGTGCTCATACTTTCTTTTTTCAGTGCCATACTTTTCTTATTTTATTTAAATATTAGAAGCTTTTAAGGATGAAAATTAATCCTTTTTTTTATCCACTGGTTTCAAATGAGTAACCTTTACCTCACAGTGAGTATCAAGACAAGCAGAGGCAATCTGCTTGATCCACTGCATCACAGCAATAACCCCAAACTGCAGGCATAACCAATGCCAAAAAGAACCTCATACCTCAAATCATCTTTAATTGTAACAATTTTTATCAAGACTTACCACATGAGCAATAGCACAGCAAGAGCCCTGGCTGCTGTTTTGGAAATTACGTATTGCTGTGCTACATTTGAAGGAGGACAACTGGGGGTTTCTGTGCAAATCAGTCTCACAAAACAGGAATGAACTCAGTACCTCAAAAAGAGCACGGGAACAGTTCTGGCCAGATTTGCAACATTTTGAACTTGTAAAAACTTGTGAAGGAGCTGTCACTTACTCAGTGTGGCCCTGAAAGACATTCACAGAATGGATAGAAGGATCTCTGAAATCCCACAGGCGGAAGGTGGTGTCGCGTGACGATGTCACCACGAGACGCTGGGTGGGATGTGTACAACAATGCGTGAGCTCTTGGTCGTGCCCTGCAATCACACACCAGAACAAGGAAGGTAATGAAAACCAGACTTTTCATTTCCACATATACTTGGAATGAAATGCTGATGATTTTTTCCTCTTTTTCCCAAACTGAAAGGAGTAACAATCATTCTGAACTTTATTCCTCTTACTGCTGTAAAAGTTTGGGAATGTATTTAGAGGCAAAAACCACACTACTTAATTCACAATCAGTAGTGTAGATTATTGCTGCTTAACACACCATGAACACAGCAAAAGCCTTTTGCAAGAACTAAAATTTGGGTACATTCAATTTGGGTACATTCAATTTAAACAATTTCATAGGTTAAATCATAAGCTTAAAAGAAGACAAATTCATGCTCAGGGGATTTACAAGATTGCAATTTTACAAACTGTTACAACACTGAGCAGCAGATACACAACTCACATACTGCTCCAGAGAAACAACTTACTTTTCTCAATGTTTTAGTAGCTACAAATAATCCCAGATATAAAACCAAACCACCAATTTAATTTTTCAGGAGTGAACAGATACCTGTAAGAGAATGGACAAGTTCAGAAGTCTCAACATCATACAGATTTGCTGTCCTGTCCCATGATGCTGTCACAGCCTGCTTCCCCCCAACAAGCCAGTCGGCTGCTATGACCACTCCTTGATGGCTTTTCAATGAAGTTAATGGGGCTCTGACAGTGGGGCAATCACTGGAACCATCTCCATCTCCATCAGGTTCATCTTTATCTGAGCATTCAACTTCATCTTCTCCAGACACTTGCTGTAAAATGCAAAAGAAAAAAAAGATGCAGAATAAAAGAGAAGGAATGTCTCTAAGTTACATTATTCAGTGTAAATGCTTCCCAATCCCCTTAACATGGATCAGGGTAAATTAATTCTACTGCACCCAGCCTATACCAGTACTCATTATCACAAATGGAGGGCTGTGAGCCCTTGGCTCAGGAGCCCTCTGCACTCCCTTGGAGAACAGAAGCTACAGGGCAAAAGGACCCAGAGACAGGAAACCTCTCCCTGGGTTATGGTGACCAAGTGAACCACCCCCAGCATGCTTTGCTGCTGTATGGTGATACCTTGTACCCAGTTGGCTAACTGGTTTCTACCCCACCCCCTGCCTCTCCCATAAAAGACCCCTGTCTAGGCCTTTGGGCTCTAGGGAGCTGTCCTCCCTGGCCCCCTTTCCAAGGATAGCTGGACAATAACAGCTACCCTGTGGAACAACTGCTATACGGCACCCCCCGTCTCTCTGTCCCTGAGTCTGCCCTGGGTGATTTCACAAAGAGCTGGATCACAAGAGCTGGTATCACTTGTAGCAGAGAAGCTGCTAGCTTTGCTGAAATCATCCATCACTTAGGGGAGTTGCTGAGGCCCCTGGAGAAGCCCTTCCCTGGCGGGACTCTACCTCCAGGAAGGCTGCAACACACCAGGCCACCCCCGGATCCCCAAAGTGATAACAAATTTAATTGAAGGACTATAACCCGTGAGTTAAATGCAGTTCTAACAACTGCTTTTAGCAACTTGCTGATGTGCAGCTGAGGGAACTGGAGTTGTTCAGCCTGGAGAAAAGGAGGCTCAGGAGAAACATCATTGCTCTCTACAAGTCCCTGAAAGGAGGGTGCAGCAGGTAGGTGTCAGTCTCTTCTCTCAAGGAACAAGTGATAGGACAAGGACAAAGCGTCCTCAAGTAGCACCAGAGAATAAATGTTTAGGCTGGATATTAGGAAAAATGTCTTCACCAAAAGGGTTATCAAGCCTAGGAACAGGCTACCCAGGGAAGTGGGGAAATCAACTTCCCGGAGGTATCTAAAAGACATGTAGATGTGGCCCTTAAGGACATGGTTTAGGGCTTTAACAGTGCTGGGTTAACAGCTGGACTTGATCTTAAGAGTTGTTTTTTTTCCAATCTAAATGATTCTATTATTCTACTTCATCTTGCAATCTCCTCCTACTCTTCAGCTCTGAGTATCTGTTCCCTTTACTATCTGCTGCTAAGTGTATTACCCTAGAATTTCATTGCAGCACTTTATTAAGGGACCTTTTTCCTTTCAATTTTTAAAGGTAGGAAGCATCTAACAGGACACTGACTATATTAATCTTTGGGAAGGCAATTTACAAACATTTTTATCCATTAAAATCAAATCATTACATCAATACTTCTCTGTTGGTTGGTACATAATAATCATGCAGCGCTGACGTAAACTGGACGCAAAATAAATTCTTTTGTTAGTCATTAAACATCATTCTCTGAACTCCTTTTTCACTTACACAAGATAAAAACATCTTTCTTTTATGTTACTTGTGTGTGGAAAAGATACTATTTGTATTTTCTTTCAAAATGGAAATGCCAAATCAAATAAACTGAATCAAACACTTTCCATTCAGAAATCTATCCCATATTATACGGCCAAATCTCACCCCTACTTAGCCTGCTGTGAAGCTCATGCTATAAACTATATTTTCTTCACAAATTAGCAAGGGTGGTTTTAAGTAAAATAAGCATTTGACTGACTAAATAAAGGCCTGGGGACAACAACATCAGACTATGTGATATGTGTTGGCAAGGGTTGATTAGAAATCGAAAGAGACTCAAATAAATGCTAAAATTGCAAGTCTTTACCATCAGTTTTCAATCCACAGCAACTATAGCTAATACAGGTGCCTTGGTAAGTTAAGCTACAAAAACTTAGCTAGTTTAAAAAACACTTCATTATTACAAAAAAAACGATTATTCTACTGGTCATTTACAGTTAATTTACATATTTACTACCTTGAACAAAAAGTTGATTCATCTACTTGCAGCTCTAAAACTGTGTTCTGCACTAAATGCCTTTGAAAACATGGAGTCTATTTTCAAAGATAAGCTGAAATATAGCTGTTCAACTAAAACCTTTAAATCTCACCTTTGGCAGTCCTGAAATCATGTAATTTTTAAATTATTTGTAAATTTAACATTCAGTCTTATCATAAAACCCGTATCTGATGAAATTGCTGTGCAATTAGTTTAGCTGCAGTGGGTTGATTGCTTACATTGCAGTCTGCAGTTGGCTGAGGTGTAGGCAACTGTACTATGTACCTCCAGATGTGAGCTGTCTGGTCTCCAGAAGCTGCACAGGAGAAGAGAGGTAAAAAAACAAAAATAGAGAAAATAAATAAAATAAATAAGAGCATTTCCATGGGCAATAAACACAAGCTTTAATATTACATTTAGCAATACTGTCTAAGTTGCATCTTTCCTAACAGATACCATTAGGAACTTTATGGTAAGCAAGTCTCAACATCTCAGACATAACTCATTATGCAAGATATAAGCAGCTACCAAATTCATCACTCCTACAGTGAAGCATACATTTGAATACTACACATCAGAACATGAGTCTCACAGCTGTTCAACATGCAACATTTGAAGAAGGCATTTAATACATCACCAGGTATTCCTTTATTGTTTCTCAAAATACTGGGGTTCTTTATTCAATGATTTGTTCCATCAAATGTTTTTACTGTGGTTTTAATGAGAAACCCAAAATAGCAAGTGTGAAGCTATTCCTCTTCTGCCTTACAACTCAGCTTAACCAGTAGCAGCTTACAGTTCAGCAGGTACCATGTGATTTTAAACTTCATCTGTTTTAAAATGGACTTATTCATTATTAACTAAGGAGAAACTCAAGATTGTCCTTGCTATGGTCAGAACAAATACGTTCAAATACATGAGGGGTACCATGCCGAATGGTTTAGATAAACAGTTTGTAATGAGTTTGCAAAATTCTGGCAAGCTCAGTGTACATGAAAGTACTAGGAAATGTATCTCATCTAACACACCAAGTAAGAAGGCTGGAAGAAAGCTCAACCTTATATTATTTCTGATGTCACTATTCTGGATCAGCAGGAAGATTTTTTTTTTATCTTAACCAGTTCTAAATTAATTATCACTGAAGAACAAGACCCCCGAAAACTTTCAACTGAAATATTTTGCAGAACTCAGAAAGACAATGGGAGAACAAAAATCAAGCTATAGACAGCTTTTGTTTGGTTGGTTTGGTTTTTAAGTCAGTTTACATAGTAAAATTGTTAATGGCACCAAAATAATGGCTACAGTTAGCAGATGAAAACCCAAACAAACTTAAATCCTAGACAGAAGGCCTGCTACTCCCTACCTTCCTTTTAAGTGCTCACTGTAGATGCAGAAAGCAGAAGTGTTTTAATTTCTAACTTAAGCAGCAATTATCATCATTTTAGAATGACTTACCTAAAAGCAGCAAATCAAATCCAGACCTCTTTAATCCCAAAGCCAATGTCCTAAATTCAGGACTATGTGAACCACAGGATTAGACCAATCAGACAGTTTTCAAACCTGAAGTTGCACTCATGGTACACTCAGGCCTGAAAACACCTTTACGCTAACAGTCATATTTTCACAATACTTTTTCTGCACTCTCAATAGCACAATATTCTATTCCTTTACTTCTGGAAATATCATTTATAGATATATATAGATAGAACAGACTATTTCAGTAGGAAAAGACCTACAACAAATCTCCAAGTCAACTCTCTGACCACTTCAGGGCTGATCAAAAGTAAAAGCATGTTGTTAAGGGCATTGTCCAAATGCCTCTTAAACACTGGCAGGCCTGGAGCATCAACCATCTCTCTAGGGAGCCTGTTGCAGGACCTGGCCATCCTCTTGGTAAAATAATGCTTCCTTCCGTATTTAGCCTAAAACTTCCCAGCAGAGCTTTGAGCCATTCCCATGCATCCCATCACAGGCTCTCAGGGGAAAGAGCTCAGCATATCCCTTTCCAATTCCCCTCCTCAGGAAGCTGTAGAGAGCAACAAGGTTACTCCTTGGGTTCCTTTACTCCAAACCATAGAAACCCAAAGTCCTTACCTGCTTCTCATACAACTTCCCACCATTTCACCAGCTTTGTGGGTCTCCTCTGGACACATTCAAGGATCTTCACAAATCTTCTTAAATTGTGGGGCTCAGAACTGCACAAAGCACTGCACGTGAGGCTGCATCAACGCTGAATCACCTCTTTTGACCAGCTGGTTGTGGGGTGTTTGATAAGGTTTGCCCTCTGGACTGCCCAGGCATACCACTGACTTGAGTCAAGCCTGCTGACAACCAGCACCCCCTGAGCCCGTTCTGCAGGGCTGCTCTCCAGACACTCCTCTCCCAGTTTATACTTGTGCTCAACACTTCTCTGCTTTAGCTGCAGCATCCAGAATTTGAATTTGTTAGATTTCATCCCATTAATCATTGCCCAGTGCTCTTAATTACTTGGATCCCTCTGAAAGGCCTCCCATCCCTCATGAGAATCACCAGCACATCCCAATTTGGTATCACCAAAAAACTTGTTAATGGTGCATTCAATTTCTGCACCCAGGTCATTGATAAATCTATTGAACAGGGATGGCTCTAGAATTGATTCCTGAGGAACACCATTGGTGATCCTTTGCCAGCCAGATGCAGCCCCATTCACTACAACCCTTCAAGCTCTGTCCTTCAGCCAGCTGCCCACACAGCACACCAGGAACCTCCTCATCCCACAGCTGGACAACTTGTCCAGAACAACACTGTGAAAGACAAATCAAAACCCTTACTAAATACCAAAAAACTATATCCACCACATTCCCTTCAGCCACTAGGCAGGTCGTGACCTTATCCTAGAAGGGTGTTAAATTAGTTAAACAGGACCTTCCCTTTGCGAACCCATGCTGACAGTGCCTGATGACTGCATTATTCTTTAAATTCCTTTCAGCAGTACCCTGTATAATCTACATAATTTTTTTCAGGAACCAAGATTGGATTAACAGGTCTGTAGTTCCATGGGTCTTTCCTCACATCCTTCTTGGAATATTGGAGTAACACTAGTCAGAAGGGACCTCTCCAGACTCCCAGAACATTTGGTATATATCAAGAGGTATCTTGCCATAATACCCACTAGTTCTTTCAGTACTATGGAACAAATTCCAGAACATTCAGCCGATGTATGATTCTCAGTGTCTGGTTTGGAGCAGGGAAGCACAAATGACAACACATGAAAAACACGGATGGCAAGATCTGGCTCTGATGTTTTATGCCTTCAAATATAAAAATAATTCAATCAATAAGGATGCTGACGTGGCAATAAGGAGAGCAGCTACAACCAGAAAAAATTAGCAAATTACACTTCTTTTCGATCAAGATTAACATGAAAAAACTTTACATACCTGTAAGAGCCACTTGTTCAGTGGGATGAAACTTTATGGAGTTTACTGTATGAAACAAAGTAAAGTTTTAAATTAGTATACTACAAGAATTCTTTCACAGTATTTTATTATTAAAAGCATTGAAAAATCAAGTCATTTTAAGCAATTTTTGGTTGTAATCTTTTAGGTGATATAAAAGTGTAATATCAAGGAAGGCAGCTATAGTTAATTATACAAAACCACATATTTTCTAGCAAGTTATTTCCTGAATCTAGTACAAGTGGTTCATGTTAGAGAGGATAAACAAACCACATCCAAGTCGTACATAAGCTGACAGGGGATAATGCTCTGGACTTCCATAAAGAGAATTTAAGTATTCATAATTATTTCTAACTTAATGAAAACTTACTATATGTTACCATCAACTTTCTGCTTATTACTTAGGACTGCAAGAAGAAATGCCTGAAAACCTGATGCAAGTAACAGAAATCAGATTTCAGTCCTGCAACCATATCAAAACATGATGGCTTTAAAATAGTCCTGCAAGAATTCTAGCAACCAATGAAGCTCTTCATTTCATTTCAGCGCATACAATTCAATTCAAGACAGAAATCATTTCCATTCATTATACAAGTAAAATAGATGCATATATTGTTGGGAAAGCATGGTGTAATGAGTCTAAAAAGATACTCCTTAAACTGAACTAATTCTATGGTGCACCGGCTGCTGGCACCCAAAACCTTTGCACCATTTCAAATCAAATGTCAAACAAAAAGAAAAGAAGTTCTACTAAATAAAAAAATACATTATTTCTAATATAATTTATAGATGTGTATAGTTATATAAAATTTATATACAGTATAATTTTTTGTTGTTGTTCAAACACAGTTGTTTAAACACAGCTGTTTAAATACAGGTTAGAACTTCTTATTTTCACAGTTATCCAAATAGCAATTTTAAAAGAAAACTATCAGCATGAAAGTTCAAGTGAGTGAAGTTTTCAAACATGACTTTATAGAACTTAAAGGTCCATACAGCAAGCCATCTGAGATATCTGAACACATTAATGTGTTACCAGTTGTTTCTATGCATTTATCTTCGTGCTGTAGGAGAGAAAAGTCATACAGCAGAAAGAAAAAGTACAACTCATGGCTGAAGCAATTCTAGAGAACTCAAGTCTATTTGTATCCTTACAAAGTTCCTGTGATGTGCTGAGTTACTTAACTGAACAATCCTGGTCAATAACTGTGTTCGTCACTTTCCCAGGGTATGATTATTCAAAGTGCTCAATTCTCTACAGCACATTAAAGCTATGGAGAACCTCTCCAGTTTTGGTCTACAAAAACCTGTATTGTAACTCATTAAGAGATAGAAGGGGTAAATCAGATTCTTGTCAAATTGGATACCAAAAATTAAGATTAACATCAAGAACACTCATTGCAGTGCACCTCCCCACCCAGACTGGGGTTTAAAAAACCCTGTTTCCACAATAGTCATAATGATATAAAGAAAGACAAACACATTTAATTGTGTTAAAAACAAGATCTTAGTATTATGCAGCAAATTATATACGGGATCTTAAACAAATAAGTGCAAACAGATATTCACCCAGCATCTGTAGTTTCTAACCCAAATATAACACAGATCCTGCAAGACAGCTAATTTTGGATTATATAAGCTTCTTTTGTTCTTCACATACACGAGACCTCAATGAGTTCTGACATTTAACTTCTGAGTGTCGTAACTGTGCCTGTAAATTTCTTTATATGGACTTGTTTATTCACATAGCATCTGCAGAACTGTCTCAATGTGCCTCTCCAATAAAGAATCATATTACAAAACGTTCTCTGCATGAAAATTAGTGGAACTTCACAATTGACTTGTTAATGATGTTGGCACACCTGCAAGTGAAACCACAATAAACATTTCTGTAGCTGGCCAAAACACATTTCCCCTCCCATGCTCTGTTCCCAGTTTTCACAACATGCCCTTATCTTACCTGAGCCGACATGCCCCACATACTTGACAAGGCACTTCCCTGTTTCTATGCTCCACAGCAAAGCAGTGTGATCTACAAAGATTAAAAAGCAGCTGTAAATAGTTAAAAACATGTTTTTCATTTCTACCCTTTCAACAAACAAGTTATCTTCCACTCTAGCACATACCATAAGAAATAGATTTTAATTGTAGAACTCTTGACTACCACCTTATATACAAAGCATTTTCTTATCACTGCACACATCTCACCCAAAAAGTAAAGGTGTTGTCCTAATCAGATTAATTTGCAGTAACTATTGAAAGGCAAATTCTACTTTTGATGTTTTCCCTAACTTGGTTACATACTTCTGTATAATGCTCCAGCTGTGTAGGAGACTCAGAAAAAACAGAGAAAGCATCCCATGATGAAAAAGGCAGTCACTACAAACAGGAATTCTATGCACAAGCTATTTACTTCCTGCATGGAAGTCCCAAATGCATACAGGTCACTGCAGAGCACCAAAAAAAAAAAAAAAATTTAAAAAGGAAATCACTCCAAATGCCACTCCTTTATCCTGCCACACCTAAAATTAAATAATTAAGTATTTAAGTGGGTAATACCTCAGTGCTGAATTGGAGAATGGCTGTTTCCAAGTTAAATCAGGACAAAGATAAGATGTTGCACACAAAGATAAAATGTGACCCTCAGCAGGCACATAAAAATTGTAACAGTTCAGTTCAAGAAGCAGAGGTTTCTGGTCTGCAAATATTAATCTAGTCAGCACCTTCAGATTCTGTTCCAAAGACTGTCACTTCAAATCAACTGACTCTGTCTGGGTATGATTTATTTCCCTAATAATTTTCTAAAACTACTTAAGTGTCTATATTGATTTTTGGACTATAATAGATGTAATGACTTATTCATTAGTACTTGTCCCCCTCAAGTGGGAAGGAATAAATCTAATAAAGTAAAAAGGACTGAAAAATTAAGATTTTTAGCTGTCCCTGTGTTCTTAGGCAAAAGACAGAATGCAAGAATACAAGAATATGCGAACTATGACCACATGTATAGTTTCTATAAAACAAAGACTAAACAATGCTAGGAGAGAAAGCCTGCAGGAGTCTCTGTATCCAGCCGTAAGAAATTCTGCGCCAGAGGCCTCCCCAGGCAAGCAGCTCCCCATCCCACCCATCCACACCGCCCAACATGCAGGAGCTGACTAAGGAGAGTGTGACCTGCATGGAAGTGAACTGGCACATATTTCAGAAAGACCAACAACTGCTTGAACCCTCTAAGGGAAAGGAAATTCCCATTTTAAGAGTTTTTCAGCTAAAAACTTCTTTAAAAGGACTCTTTCAGTGTGGAGCTCAGTTTCTCTAAGTATGCTTTGGATTTGTATTTGCTATAGCTTAGGGACTTAAGAATTTTCTAAATATTCAAGCAACACAAAACTTTACCAGCAGATGCAGTTCCCAACACCACTGGCTGAGTTTTCGCGACACTGACATCCCAAATACCATCCCTGTGGCCAACATATTCCTTTACCAGTTGACAGATTGCCCTTGATGTTGTAGTTTTAAAACTGGATACAATCTGAAATAGCAGAGATACCAACATTTTTTTTCCACATTGAACCAAGATTAAGTAATTATCTCACAAATAAAAACAGGCATTAACTTTACCATGATTCTTTAATGTTCTGACAATTCACTGTTGTCAAAAATTTGACATTTGATGGTCAGAAAGTGAATTTGGATGCAAATATAACTCTCACTTCTTTTTTTTCTCTTTTTTAATGGCATTTCACAGAATGCAAGACAAACTATTCTGTACTACAATAATGCAATCTTACTGGAATAATGAGTTGTACAAGTGCAGAGTGCATTTCCCATTCAGTCTGGGTAAGGATTTTAATGGAAAAAAAAAAAGAAAAACACCAAACCCAGCAAAAGACCTTAAAATTTTCCTTGCTTATTCCCAAACAAGTACATCTGATAACTCAGTCCCTGCTAGCCAGTGTAAAGTCTTTGAAAAAATGTACTTATTACATAATTCTAGTAAAACCCAGAAACATTCCAAGTGAAAACACTCACTGCTGTTTATCTTTAAAACTGCAGGAAGCTAATCAAATCAAACATTAACCTGAGAGCAAATGCATGTTTATTTGTGCAATGAAGCTTTTAAAAAAATATGTCAAACTCATCTAAACATTCAATAAGCATGCTCCCTCAAAGTGAAGCTATTGGGAAAAACCAGAGAAGACTCATTAAATCCAAATTAGTATGTGCACATGTAACACCAAATGAAAGGAGGAAAAGTCTAGTAAAAGAGTAAAACTACAGTGCAAGAATGCTGAAAACACTCAGTATCTACAGAAAGGAACCAGAATACAGAAATTCTACATTTTTAGACACATTTTTTTATTAAAAAAAAAAAGTCCATCTTGCTGAACACTTCCAGAGACAACTGAAACCAAGAGTCATGAAAGATGGCTTTAAAAAGTAAAACCACCATTAAAACCACCCTATTTTTACCCCAGAAGTCTTGAAGCTCGTAACTGTTCTTTGAAAAAGACTACCTAAAAAGCTTTGTTAAACTGAACAAAAAGACAACTTCAATTTATCAGTGTTTTCCTCAGCATGGAATTACAGGCAGGTATCTGACCAGTTAAATCAAAACCTTTAAATACTTCAACACAAATCACATTAAGACTTATCTACAGCTTAGTAAAAGTTAGAAAGTTAATTAAGTCTACATTTCAGACAATAAACTAAGGTTAAAATCCCATTAGTTTCTGGTATTAAAATAGAAGCTCTTAAGTATGTCATTAAAGCAAATTACTTCAAAAAAGGTTTCTAAAGCTACAAGAAAATCTGCAAGAGCATTCCAAATCCTGAGCATGTCAACTCTCCAATGATGAAATGATAATGCCCTATTTGAATTCCAAATTATCAGCTAATATGCATTTTGGTTTCACAGCTGCAGAAGGAACAGTCATTACAGATTCACTGAAAAGAGAACAGGCTAATGGTAAAGATTATTAGTTCAACCACACTCAGGATTTCCTAAATTTTGAACACAATCCTACAGATGCAACTTTCACACTGAACATAGTCCTTAAACTAAATGCACTCATGTATGAGAAGGAGAACAGCTGAATTAAGTACTAACAAGAAAGGACTAACACAGCACTCAGCTCAAACTCCAAACTTGGTATTTTCCAGCTCACAACTCTGTACTCAGACTGTGCTTGCATTCTGTCTTTCTAATGTTGAGTCAAATCCTCATGCAAAATCTTTGCAGGAGAAGCTATCCCCTGCCCATCAACAAACAAAGAATTTCCAAAACTGCTGGACAGTGGTTTCACTGATCACTTAATGGCAAGAACATAAAACTCCTTTTGGAGTATTTGCAGTCTTTTAATCAACACACAGAAGATAACAGTTCAAGAACATCATCCATCAGAAAATATCCTGATAGAGATATTTACTCAATACACACTTTTTCCACACTTTGTTTTTTCTTTCTTTTTTTTGCTGCCCTTCACTTCACATACCAGTAGTTGGATAAACTAGACAGGGCCTGGACTACTTCCTGCTTTGTTAAACACACATAAACAATGTCCCAAGCCAGGAAAGGAAATATTTAAAGAACATGCAACTTGATAAAAGACATCTCTGTAGTGCAGAAAATTTCTGAAGTATCTTCAGTAGATCATCATATACAAATAAATGGGGAACCACGTACTGAGTGTGTTTCACTTTTGTCTGTCCTCGTTCTTAAACTGATACAGTTTCATGTACTTCCTTCTACAAAAGGATTTGTTAATAGGGAAGCAATTGTTTACTATGTAAACAAATGAAAATTGAATACAAACTGAAACAATTGCATGGCAAACAGAGTGAGGCACCCTGTAAAAACGTTTCTTACACAGACAGGGCACATTCAAAATAAGAATGAAAACCTGATCAACTCAGCACGAGTCCAGCAGAATTACACTGCACCTGATGAACAGAATGTCCTGTGAAGCAACTTTAAGCAGTGAGGGCAAAAACTACATAGCCCAAAAAGTTTTATTCCTTTCAACTACTGGGTGAATAAAAACATTCTTCTAAGAGTCTTTATCCTGATCTAGACAAATCAGAGATCCTGGAATTTCGTTTGGATGGAGCAAGTTACAGCACTTCAGTTTATTTTAGGACTCTGCATAAACAACTGATGCTTTCCTGATGTTGTAACAACTTTCGTAAGACAGGGATCATTAACAGCAGCCATAACATTTTGTTAACATCAAAACATGGACTTCATATAGTGATTCCTGCATCTAAAACCAACTGCAGTTAAATTACAGAATCTTGTCCGTTAACAAAAATTAGTTTTACCAAGTGTAAAATCTACTCTACCTCTTCAGGATTTGGACACTGGTGGATAACCCTTGCTGCTAAAACCATGCTTTTCTGAAATAAGTTTTGCCAACTTTATATACAGCTAAGTGATGAAAAGTATTCATCATTTCCAGTATGGAAATTTCCTATGAAGGACTTGAATTTAAAATGTTCACTTCAGCATTTAGCCCAAGAGAATGAACAGATTGCTTTAGTCCTAGTATTTTTTACCAATATTAAAGCAGTCAAGGATCAGCCTTCTCATTAGATTAAGCAAATAGTGAAAGGTCTTCTCAGAAAAATAATTAATTCTATATATGCTGCTAATCTGAAAAATGTAATTGCCTGCAATTACACAAAAGAAGCAGTTTGTAAAACTTAAGTCTCTTCTAATTTTCCATAGGCAAAACAAAAAAAAACAACCAATCCAAAAAAAAACACGCACCCAAGAAACCCCCTGTATGGTAGTAGTATAAAAGAAGGGCTGAAGAGAAAACTTGTGATCCACTACACCAGTGAGTTTGGAACACAACCATTTTGGGAAACATTGTTCATTTAATACACATAGAACATACAGTCATAAGAATTTCAGAGCTATTGAACTTTTAAAACTAAACATCTTGTTCCCAGATAGGGTCTTGGGGAACTCTACATCCAGTCAGGGTACTGATGGAAAAATCATGGTTTGTTAGAAAGTTATACTCCTTCCTAACTCTTTGCTATAGTCTCTCTGAGAGACAAAAGGTTAGAGCTATGACTCCTCTGTGTAGGAAGGAAGGAGAGGTCAAAATAAAGCACTTCCGTGAAGTGCATTAAGGTTTCAAGGAACACACTGGACAGAGATGCTCTCAATGTTAATTTCCCTCAGCTCTTGCCTACTCTCCAGTAAATTCTGACTCAAAGTTGCGAAAATAAATAAGAAATACATCAGCACATTCAGACATCTGTTGGCACCAATTGGTACAATAGATGTGCATAATGTTCAGGTATTAAATTCTTCATGCTCCACTACTCATGGCTGCTTGCTGTGCATGCACATCAGTCTCCCAGGAGCCTCCACCTCACACTTCCCAGCTTCCCATGCTGAGGCTGTGAGGTCTGCCTGTCTTGCTCAGGAAAAAATACAAGCGCTACATTGCAAGAAAGTAAAAGAAGACAAGGATTTAACACCTGCCTCAAAAAACCAAACAAAACAAAAGAACCCCACAAAAAAAAAAACTAAACAAAACCCAAAAAACTCACATAACACAACACTACACTAGAGGGTACTAAGTCATAACTACATAGTAGGTGTACCAAAACTACACAGCCCCTATAAATATCATGTTGTACTTATTTAAGTGGTCTCATTAAAGAATTTGCAAATCATTAACTCTTAAAAGAAGCATCTCTATGCATCAAATTGTCAAGAATAAGTTTGGAAAACAACAAAATAAAAAGGAGACCAAATAAACCACAGTAGCTTCAGTCTATTGCACTACCTTATTCTTACTCTTACACTCAAACTTTCATACTTAAGACAAGGTATTTCCAAGACATCTCCATGTATCAGCCTGTATAACAGGTCACCACAGAATTGCCTATGCAGCTGGCTCACATACCAGACTCCACTGTGGTTCCCTCACATTTTATTTAACCTTAATAATGTATCAGGAAATTACTCGGATACAGGGGAAAAAAGAGCAGCAGGTAAACTCCCTGTAAAAATTGTAAAAGGGGAGAGAGAAAAGAAAACAAAAAATACCAGGATGATGCAGATGTACAAAATGAAAAGCATCAGAAAGGTTAATTGTGCCAAAACATCGAGCAAAAAAAGATCACTAGCAACCGATGAGCAGGGCTTGCAACATAAAGTAAACAAATTGTTCTAGTGTCATAGATAAAAATAAATATTGTTTTAAAAACGAAATCTGTAATAGTACACATAGAGGCGAGAAGGACCAATATATATATGCCTCAACATATGTCACAAATGAGGTGAAGAAAATTCCTATTAAAAAAAAAACAACCAGGGCAGAGAAGGCTTCCATGATGAGACTGCGAGCAGCCCTCGCCCCCTCACACGCTTGCTGGTGAGGGCGAGTACCCGGCTGCCCGCGAGGCCGAGTCGGGAGAGGAGTTTGGGGGCAGATAAAAGCAGCGAGCCGGAACACCACGAGGCNCCGCCCGCACCCAGCTCGCAGCTGCCGCCCGCACCCAGTTCGCAGCTGCCACCCGCACCCAGCTCGTGGCCGTCGCTCGCACCCAGCTCGTGCCCGCCGTTCGCAGCCACCGCGCCCCGACGCTGAGAGACCGCAGCTGCTGCGGGAGCGCGCCTGTAACCACAGCAGCTTGTCTCTGCCGAGGGAAGGATCACGCAGCCTGCTGCTCTTTAAAAATCGCGCCCAGCCTGCCACTGCAGCTACGCAAACGCACCGCTGTTCACAACACGCACGCTCCGTCTGCCAGGCCGATGCCGACAGATCGCCGGCGTTCTGTGGTAACGCTGCCTTCTGCTTCTTCCCCACCCCGCGCCTTCTCTTTCTCTGCTCCTCTTTCCTGTTCCCTCACCCCTTTTCTTTTTTTTTAAAAAGAACACTTAGTTGTGGTGGGTTTGGGTTGGGGTTCTTTTGTTGTTGTTGTCGTTGTTTTTTCTTTTATTTCAGCAAACGGTTTTCAGATATAATATTGCCGTCTTAGTGCTTGATTTTTTCATCAGAAAAATCTATCAAAAGGATCATTTCCCGGCTCCTCCTTCTGTAAGTTGAACGGGACAAGGTGCCTACTTGAATTCCCATTTCAACTGCAATACCCTTCATTCAGATTCATCCACTAGCAAGTTCTCTATTTCCCTCATGAAACAGAATTACTTTTCTTGCTTCTGTTTACAAAACACCACTCCCACGTACACGTGTGCACAGTCTCTCCCCTCCAACATCTCTTCTTCAAAAAACGCGAGCAATTATTGTAAAAATATCATATGGTATGGGTAAAGTAATGGGTAATCAATAAACATCCTGCTCCTTAGGAGGCACATTTACTTATAGACCAGAACTACCCAACTTAAAGAAACCACAATTTACAGCTTAAAAGACAGTCACATTAATCTCACAAGTACACATGGACGAGTAGAGATTTAATTTATCTCATACCTTGCTAGTAGATGCCTTGTAAGTTGTCTTTAATTTCTGAGAAAGCTGACTGGTACTGTGACTGGCTGTTGAGACAAATAAATTCAAAGGAAGATATTTCAAATACAGCATTAGCTTGTTTGTAAAAGCAACTGGTATTAATTCCCTTCAGTAACGTTCTAAGTTTTGGTTAACAAAGTACAAAAAAGTGAATTCAAAATTACTGGTTTAGGATTCTTTTAGGCTCTCTTACCTTTTGTTTTCAGTTGTCCCTTGCTCAGTTCAGCTCCATCAATTGTCTGTCCTTCACCTGCTAAGCGCTCATTCAGTGTATCAACCTCCCTACGCACTAACAAAACCAGAAATTCAAATTACTACAAAAAATTGACTATCATAAATAACAGCATTAACATACTATCTAAGAACTGTTATGGTTATTAAGTAAGCTGCTTTATGCTGAGAGGAAAAGAGATCAACTGGGATTTTATACAAGTAGGTCTCACCAAGAAAAAAACCAAGACTCATGCTGAATTTTCCAGAGATCAACCTTGACCCAGATTCCACAGAAAGCATTGGTGGCTTCTAATTACTCTTACTAATAAATGAGGCTAAGGATTAACAAAACCATTTCTGTGAAATATGTGGCCCATCTGTATTGAATTAAACCCAGCAAAAGACAGAAAACTTGTAGCATCATAAATATTTTAGCCACAGAATTAGCACGACCTTTCTTAACAAAGGTTTTATTAACCACAAAATAGCATTCTCCCTGAATACTTGTCTACTGTTAGAGTCTCACAGGAAAAGTAGTGCTGCAAATGACTTTTTTATACTTGGGTATATATTTTTTTAAAAAAATTCTGTGTGCAGTAACTGCAGCACTAGTATCAGAATTAGACCAAGAACAAAAAATATTAGACTAAGCAGAGAAGAGAAAAGTTTAGAAATTATTAGGGGAGTGAAAAGAGACCACAATCATAATTAGAACTGTGAGGTGAAGAAAGCATATAAAGAAATGGAAATTGAAAAGAAGGAAAATAATCATACTCTAGAGGGTACAAATCCACCACTTGTTTTCTGACAAGCATTTCTGAAGGATGGGGAGGGAAACTCTACTTTTCTTGCTACCAGCCAACTTCTCAGCAGGAGGCCAAGAATTCAGTTGTGCAAATTGTCACTAAAAAATGTGTGCTTTTGATGACAGCCTTTAATCAACACAATCACAGGTTTTAAGAGAATAAAAAACCCAGCACATTTTCAAAAAAACATTTTTTTCAATAGCATGAGTGTCTGTTTTAACTGTGGGAACTGATTAGGTGTGGAAAAAAACTGACTTGGAGCCAAATCAGACAGATTCCATAATTCAGAAGCCAAGCCAATGCAACACAGCTTAAAATTCCAGCAAGGGAAATTGAGCAGAGGCTTTACTGTATTACTGTACAGGCCTGTGTTACTTAACTTGGGATCCTCTTACATCACCTTGGATCACTTACATTATCAGACAACTGCACTGTCATTAAACAAATATCTTTTTCAGATAACACCTGGGATTTTTATCTGAGTGCTTGACTTCAAAACTCCTGAACAGCTGCAGGTGCTGGTTATGCAATGTATAAGTTGTTTGATCCAAAATCACCCCATTTTACACTTTTTCAATTAAGTTGCTTTTCCAATTTTATTTACTAATACTACATCATTAAAATTAAGCCTATAAATATAAAACAGTCACAAACTTCAGAGGCTGAATGGAGTTCCTGCCAGATTAACATGAAATCCACTAGAGCCTACAATGATAAGGAGGCACATATCATTGGCTTTGCCCAAGAGTCAAGGGGGCATGACACATATCAGTTCTCACTGCTGGTGTCAAAGAGCTTAGAAAGTGATTTTTCTGGAAAAGTACAAACTCCATCCTTGGCTGCAAGTTCAAAACAATTCTTAAATTCCTCACAGAAAAGCTACACTAATTATACTACAATTTGCAATGTAAGTGTTTTAATTAGTGTTACTATAACCTAAATACAAACAATTCCTAAGTTGCCAGGAAAAAATAGATACTCACATTCCAAATTTTCAATATACAGGTTTTCAAATTCCCGCTCTATTTGTCCAAAAAGTTCAAGGAGTGTGTTCCGGACAGCAGATGGTAACTTAGAATCCTAGGAGGCAAAATATTGGGGGTTATCATTTTCTTTACATTTATTTTTATACAATTACCTTTCAATCTTGAACTGATTTTAACAGTTATCTCAATGTGCCAGGAAGGAGGGAAAGTAAAACTCCTGCTAGTTTAGAACACAAAACAGATAGCTCTGTTCATCATAAAATTATTTTTTATATATATTCTTTCTCTTTCAAGGGATAGAATTCAAATCACCTATGGTATTTGTTTTGGTTTTCTTTACTAGAGAAAAATTATAAACCAAGATACATGTACAACTCATTTAAAAAAATAAAAAGTGGGAATTTTTTTTAAAATGTCAAGATGTTTGCAGTTCAAGCAAAAAGGAATACCTTCAGCTGATAAAGTAAATTAGAAGTTGACATGCAATGGGTTAGAAAGCTGTGAACACAATATGTAAATTGGCTTACTACACTTCCTACTTACCTAGGTAGCCAGCTGTAAACTGCTTTTTAAAAAAGTTTTCACATAACTGAGTCCCCTTCCGCCACAGCCCCGGGAATTGTCTGCAGACACAGTGGGAAAGGCCTGCCATAACCCTGGCAGTGTAAGTTATTTCCGAAGTTTTAAAGAGAGCACAAGAGAAACTCACAGCCATGATACAGAGCACACCTGCTTTGTGCACAAGTCAGTTTTACACAGGTTCTCAGCTCATTTAAGCTGTGGCACTGTGCTGGAAGAAGTGGGATCATGCTCCTTGAGCCCTCCAACATTCCTTTCTTCACCTGCCTCTCCCCTGACAGGGTACTTTTGTTCAGGCATTCATAGACAATCAGAAGCAAAACAGATCCTAACTAAAACCAACTTGAAACTAAACTGATTAAACAAGAATACTAAATAAATGAAACACTATTAAGAGAAATACTGAAGTTAGAATTATTTTTGATTCAATTACACAATAATTTCAAACAGCAAGATTATGGAAGAAACTGACTTATCCTACAACTTCTGTAATCAAAAAAAGAGATGTAGAAAAGTTTTTCAAGCCACTTCTCAAAGCCTGAAAGCATAAGCAAATCTAAACTTGTAATGAAGTAACCAGCATAATAAAATGCATCCACTTCCTTTACTCTAAAGTTGGCATTATTTAAAATAGCTTATTAAAATGGTATGTAATAATGTTATCTCTTTATCTGCAAAAGTCCTTAGCTGGATGTCATGTGTTCTACACCTCCACTGTGAAGGGGCATTAATACTTTCTACTTGCTAGACTCTGCCAACTGGCTTCTCAAGGTCAACAAAATTAAACACGATGGTAGATAAAACATTTTAAACATCTATGTATTACCACATAATATACTTAGAGTTTGCTAAGAAATAATAAAACAGCATAACATTTTGGTTTATTTGGCGGGGTGACAGCATGTCATGACCTCTCAGCTGCCCTTCACTCCTTTCCAGAAGTAAGGCTGCCGTGGTCCCAAACGCATGAACAGTTTTCTATCCAAGTACTTGCATTCTCCAACTTCCAGATGACTAGAAGCAACAACCTAGGCTCTGTTAATTCCCAGAAAACTAATGCTATGATTTACTGAAAAAAACAGATTCAATTAAAAAAAAACCAGTCATAACACTGAGAAAACACCAGGTTTTCCCATCAGAGTATCAGTAAACTTCAGTGTGAGGTTTCTTGTAGCCAAACTCCATTTGTATTTCAGGTCACCTCTCTGATAAAAACCGAGTTTTGCATCATCTTTGCCAGGCCCATATTAACGCTGTCTAGTCAATATGACAATAAATAGCTTTTATACTGATACTTGCTTATCTCTGCCAGCACTGCTTCTGACAGAAGCCTTACCTAAAGGTAATCTCAGAATTGTTAAGTACAACACTCCAAGTCCAGATTGCACCCGCTACACTGATGTGACTGAGAAAGCTACAGAAGCAGGGATTGCTGTTCTTTCCCTTAAATTTAATCCACAGAAGAGCACACCTTCATTTGAGCCAAACAAAAAAAAAAAAAAGCACACAAAAATCTGAGTTAGCTCACACTTCTGTCAGGCAGGCAGTATTTGTTTACTTTATGAAAAGGAATGCAGGACAGCCTTCCAACTAATATTTTCCCTATCAGAGTCATCATAAGTATTTGGTTTATTCATACTTCTGGGTTGCTACTATTCTAAATGCAAACTTACGAAATCAAGAATCAATCTTGAACTTTTTTTCTTTTTTGCGAGTTGGGGGGAGGTCGCAGTGAAATAAACAGGCTGGGGTTTATATGGTTTTATGGTTTTTTATCGTTTTATGGTTTTATCATTCACGTAAGACTACAAAGAAGCTGATAAACTCCACAGGCCTCAACACAATCTGAAACATTGTCAACATCCACATCAATGATCTCCAAAGCCAGCAAGCAGTTACAAGCAACAAAATCTGTTGTTCCTGCAGCTGTACTGGACATATTTCAATATTTAAGTTTGTTTAGTTTCTCCCCATAAAAAACACATATAAAAAAGTGATGTAGGCTCCCAAGCTTCACCTTACCTGCCCTTCCAACATGTCTCTCTGCAGCCCTGCCCGTTCCTGCTCAGAACTGTTGGTTCTTCGAATGGAAAGGCTGTGTGATTTACGTTTCTGCTTTGCTTGGCGAGCAGATGCACAACTTCCACTTTCTATTGGCATTACTTCAAAAAAACAGCTTCACAGAGGCTCCTATGATAAACTAAGGACAAGCATTACACATTACAAATTGCTTTGCCGAATGAACCACAGCTTAAATATTTTTCTCAAAATGGAAATATTTAGTTCTACTAAACTTTGGAGTTGTTTGGGTTGTCATTAAAAAGAAGAGATCCCTCTTACTACAGCCGTTCTTCAAACAACATTAAGTTCAAAACCATATGCATATATGTGAATAGAATGGAATCACTTCTGCATTACTTATTCATTAGCCAACAAACCTCCACAAAAGGAAAATAAATTCCACTTCCTTGCTCATTTTGGAGAACACCAGCAGAGACAGCCCCAAAATGCTTCCAGGAAACAACTATTATGCATACTATAGTTCACTGAAATGCATGCAAAATTAAAACCCAGCTGGAAAATGAAAGCAAACATGGTAATTTAGGGACACTGTCAGGTTAAAAATATATTACTCAACTTTAGGTGTTTCTGTACAAAATTTAACAAATGTCCCTGTTCAGTCATAAGCAGAAATTAATTTTCACGACAGAAGTTCTAAAAACTACTTTCCACCATTTTTGGCAGCTCATGATTTCACTTCCCTTAATAATGAAAGTGCCCATGAACTTATGAGAATAGTGAAAGTGCACCTGACTTAACAGGCTGCTGGTGATGTGGTTCATTTCTGTCACCTTGATAAAGCCAAATATATGCATTTCGATATGCCTGAAAACACCTGACAGTATCACCAACAATATTACCATGTATGAGCTACTGCTTCCCCTGTTTAAGAAAATCAAATTATGTCTGATTTATTGCATAAATGTGGAGAATATGTATGAAAAATCAAATTATGTTTGATTGCATAAATATGGAGAATATGTTCTTTACTGTCAGTCTTATTTTTACAAACATTTAATTACAGGATTTCTTTAAATTTAAACCCAACATTCAACAGAAATTATTTTTTGTTTCATGGGGTACCAGTTGTTAAACATTTCAAATGTTTCAGGATTGATTATCCAAAATTTTTCAATCATGCACACTGAGAACAAAATAAAAATCCATTCTCCAGCATAAATCATTTCTGAAACGATTAAAACTTAAAATAGGTGCAATAGTCTGCAAAGGAATAGGAGAGCAGAGTTGGCAAAGCTAACCAGGCAACTGAGCTTCCTTTTAAATAAGTTGATCAGAGAAAATTTAAACCAAACCCAGGGCCACTTCCAATTTAAGATCCACCAACACGCAGGATCTCACGCTAGGAATGAGCACCATCGCTATTAACAAGATCAGGCATTAACCACTTCAGGGCTTTGACATGGTGTTTTCCGCTTTTTAACAGATCATAAAGCCAAGGAAAAGCATACCTTACTAAAAACACAGTATGCACCATGAATAACAATAGCTCAAAATCTCCTTTGTGTTTTATATCACAAAATGAAAATTTATAAAGATACAGAAATTTGTATCAAAATGAGACTAGATTTAGTTAAGATTTTAATGCCCATCCATTCTTATTAAAAAAGTTGGTATTTTAATTAGCTTTTGGAACAACCGAGTTCCAGTAACCTGACACAAATTCCACAGAGAATCTTAAATAAAATTCAGGTTGCACCAGTGACCTGTACTGTACTAAAATTATTTTTTTTTCATATCCTCTGGACTCCACAGAGTCCTCCCCTGCACCTAATCCCATCAGAGCTTTTTATGTGTGATTAATCAGTAGTAATTAATTAGCTATAGTCACGAATTAAAGAAGAAAGACTAGAAAGAACTACCATTGGGTAGTTTCTTATTTGCCTAAATTCTTCAATTCACTGTGGCTAGATTCCTTTACAAAATTTAAAAAAGCCCATCCCATAAACAGTTAATGCCAATTTTCTGGGCTCCACCGAGTATCTTCCTGTTCATGGACATATTGTCAAGAATGAGGAACAGGTTTTCCGTGCTCATCACATTTCTATTTCTTTTCTAAAGAGGATCAGATCCCAAGCACATATATATATTCTCCCCTCTTCCGTCCTCCTTCCTATCTCTCTTGGGAACCACTCTTGCAATGGCTTTCAGTTACCATATTCTGCAGTTTGGGATTACTCTTTAAGACCCAAAGCATCAGTGTGCACACAGGCAGATTTGTTAAGACAGTTTTATTCATACACACAGCTACATATAATCCCATAAATCCATTAACACCATTTCACTTAAGATCTGGGGGTGGAGGGGGCTAAAAAAGAACAAAAGGCAATTTCTAATCCCTGACAGATGTGGCTCCTGAACTCTAGTTATACACAAAGATATTAACGTGGGTTATGCCTTACTAGGCATTGTTTTAACCATTAGTTTCCACTTGCCCTTTCTGCCAAATTACTTCATTTTGGAGGACATCAGCAAGAAATATCATTTTTTTGATGGCTTCATAAAATCATAGAACGATTTGCATTGGAAGGGACCTTTAAAGGTCATCTAGTCCAACTCGTCTGCAATGGGCAGGGGCATCTTTTATGGGCAAGGCTCAGAGCCCTGTTCAACCTGACCTTGAATGTTTCCAAGGATGGGGCATCCATTGCCTCTCTGGGCAACCTGTGCCCATATTTCACCACCCTCATTGTAAAAAATGTTTCCTTGTATTTAATCTAAATCTACCCTCTTTTAGGCTAAAACCATTATCCCTTGTCATATCACTACCGGCCCTGGTAAAAAGTCTCTCTTTCTTCAAAGTTCCCTTTAAGTATTGAAGGATCCTGATAAGGTGTCTCCAGAGAATCCTCTTGGGCTAAAAACCACATCTCTCTCAGCTTTTCTTCACAGAAGAGGTTTGCAGCACTCTGATAACTTTTGTGGCTCTCCTCTGGACCAGCTCTAATAGGTCCACATCTTTCTTGTGCCATTGCCTGCCGCTGGCTTTCTGTGCTGCATGCACACATTGCTGCCTCATGGCTGGCTTTCCATGCCCCAGTACCCCAGGGTCACTCTCTGCTGGGCTGCTCTCAAGCCATTCACCCTCTGGCCTGCACTGATATTGGGGATTGCTCCAACCCAAGGTGCAGGACCTTGACTTGGCCCTGTTGAACTTCATGAGGTTTGCATGGGCCCACTCCTGAAGCCTGTCATGGTCCCTCTGGATGCTATCCCTTTCCTCAATGAGTCAGCTGCAGCACTCAGCACCAGTACACACAGATTTGGCAGCTATAAACTCTAGCACTTAGAATTTAAAGGGACACAGTCAGAGGCATGAGATTACATCTTTACAGAGTGAAATTCTCACATTCACTGCATAGAAGTTTCTACTTTTACGGTTCATGAGCGAACGGAGCAGATTGGGTAGAAAACACGTCCACTACTGTCTCTGGTAGCAGCACTTCACCTGCAGCCAGTGTCACTGCCAGGGACTGCCCTCTCCTCATGCAGCAGCATGACACACCACCCATGCACGTTCTGGAGAGGGCAAACATGCAGCTGTTCCCAGGCTCGGCAGGAGGGTGCACACAGCCACAGCAAAGCTGAAACCAAAGAGGCCACAAGCAGGCATGTGCATACAGAGGACGGGAAGGAGAAGCCAAGGGGAGTAGCTTCACTGCCTTTAATATTATTGTTCTGTATCCCACCAAACAGCCTTACAAACTTTCAGTAAGGGAGCAATAATTAAAGTGTTTTTTTAGAACCAGGATTTAAATTCAGTTTTTAAAAAATGACAGTGTCCCTTTAAATATTAACTTCACTTTGACAATTTCAGAACTTTTTTGATTCTGATTGCAACAGTAAGAAGCTACAGGTTTTTCAAGAGCAGATTTCACAAAACATATCCTTGGCAATATGATGCTTAAAAGATAAGGTGCTCATTTCTAGCAGTTACCTGATTCCCCTTATTATGTAAGGTTTTCAAACAATGAAAATTACCTGTCCAGAATATCAGTGTCATGTTACATATCCTATGAAAACCATATTAAATATTGATTAGTGAAACAGTCAGTAGTACACAAACCAGTCAAAGTCTTTCAATTTTTTAAACTTTTGTAGTTAGAACATGCCAGACAACAGGCAAGGGGAGATGAGGAAAAATATAAACACAAGTCAAGGCTAGGCACCAAATCCCAGTCAAACCAAGTAAGAAAAAAGTGCTTCAAACCAATCCATTATATATTATTAGCCAGATATATTTAATATTAACTTTTGAGTGTTCCAAATGGGTTCTGAAAAGAAAAATTCACTAAGTTCACTTACATTCTACTCAGTAATGCCATAAGTAGGATGGAAAAATCACCAAGAAGTATTTGAATCTTGCTTCCTGAATCAAATGAAGCTAAATTCAAGAAGCTAAAAATTAGCAATCAAGAGTAAAAAATGTGAACAAAAGTACTTTCTGAGAAAAAAGGGAGAGGGGGAGAAGGAGGAAGCGTACTGTATTACTAAACTATATTCACTAGGGGTGGCAGTTCACAAGTACTGTATTACTAAAAAGTGAGATTAAGAGACATACTGAGCTATTCTGCTCAGTGGTTTTGGAAAACACTACATTTGCATAGACTTCGCACAATGATCTATCAAAGCCTCGAGAGAACCTTTCTAACAATGTAAACCTACAGAAGTAGAGGAGGAAAAGATGTCCTAGAAAACATCTAGAGCACAGGTGGTTACCACTTGCTGAATGCAAAGACACTCTGGTATTTCAGATATACTGTTTAAATAAACTCCCAGGATATTTTACAGTGTGTTAAATTAAAGTTCTGCCACCTACCTTTCTGTAACAGATGTACTCAGCCACAGGAAATATTTCATCAGAGTAACAGTAAAGAGCAGATGTGTAACCAATTACTGTTTTAGCTACAACAGAGAAACAGCACCAACAAAGAGTTCACACACTGGCCTTACCAGACTTAAAAACTCACTGCAGCAATAACTAATTGCACTTTCCTACTTCTGCTCTTGTGAACACAGAACAAGAAGGCTGCTGAAAGGAAAGTATTCCTGAGGTATGCATGTTGCTGAAGCCAGGGAGAAAAGCTGTTCAAAGATGTGTCAGAGCATAGACAGAATGGCTACAGTATTGCATTTCCTTTTTTGTTCATTCAAGACAACACACAAGTCTGTAAAGGGAAAGCATCAGGAAGACTGAGCAACATCTTACCTAATATCTCCCTGCTTCATTTTGTTTAGAGTTTAGAAATAGTCAGTTACTATTTAAATTATTGTGTCAAAATTAAAAAAAAAAAAACCTATACAATTTTACTGAATTTGTGTGCTCTTAAATCTTTGTCTCATGTCTCCCATTTTCAAACATGGCTTTGAAGAAAATTTCAGTGTATACTACATAAAACACAAAGGCATTTTACAATAGTAATTATTGTCTAATGCAACATTAAAACTTTACAACACAAAGATGTCCATTAACAGGGGGGAGTGTGGGTTTTGGGGTTTTTTTCCACAAAGCAGGGAGGGAAAGGAGAAAGAGAGAAGAATGATTACAGTTATTAAGTTCTTAATTACATGGAACTCAGTTTGACAGCATTATTCATGAGTTAAGGGAATTTAAGTATCAACATACGCCACTACACTCTTTATTAATATGCAAAGAAATTAAATTTAAAGGAGTAAAACTTGGATTTTCAGGTCTTCAGTGAACAATTTGCTTCAACGATGCTGTACATTCAAGTGCCATTAATTCTATGCAAGCTGCAAGACTACAGCACACCTGAGAAAGATCAGGCTAAGCAGACTGCTTTGAAAGACTAGTTGTTTTGCTGAAGGTAAATATTTAGGAAAGAAAACCATTTCAGATCATCACAGATGATGCTAGAAACACTAATGAGCGTGCTCGAACCTTGTGAAATCCACTCAAGCATTACAACATTGATTTTTTTTTTCTAAATTTAGTGCAGCTTTCTTTCAAATGAAACTGGACATTCCTTGAAATGTAAAAGAGGAAAGCAGGCATCCACCACTGAAGGTGACAACCTCCTTTCAACAGAAAGCAGAGTCAAGAAGCTGCACCAAAAAATTGTTATACAGCTGAAATCAAGGATAAAAGCTTTAACACATTAGTGAGTACCTACTCTAAGCAAGCTTCTAACACCAACATCCAGCCAGCCCAGTTTTGCTGCTAGCAAGCTTTGATCTTGCTAATTCAACTATGTCAGCAAATGCTGCAGTCACACCAAAATGCAGGGCTGACCTAGCCTGCTAAAGCAAGAAATGCTACTCTCACCATACAAGCTTATATTATCTAATACCCAACAACAATAACCATCAGACTTGGATATTTTTTTTCTACTTTTTTTAAATTATAGTAGAAACCTTCCTGAGTCCACTAACTCATCAGACTAAGAGCTATTTAGTGAAATTGCTGAGGTCATGAAAGCTTCCCTTTGAGACCTGTGCAATCTGTGCTTGCTGAGGGTGCTCACTGCTTAAATGGTACAAGGTACAATATAATCTTATATTCAACACTAGTTAGTTACCTATGAG
Organism: Rhipidura dahli; assembly: GCA_013399225.1. Taxonomy (NCBI): domain Eukaryota; kingdom Metazoa; phylum Chordata; class Aves; order Passeriformes; family Rhipiduridae; genus Rhipidura; species Rhipidura dahli. Next base: position 1,954,044 of record VXAC01000332.1, on the reverse strand, counting down.
CATATATTGTACCTTCTTTTATTTGTAGGGATTGATGAACTGACTTTTATGGAAGAGTTCAACAGACAGCATCAGGTCCTGCTAAATTACTTACAGATGGTTAACTCCTAAAATATGTTTGAAGGCTATTTAATCGCCTCAGCTGTTTCACAGACACTACAGCTCCCATTTCTGTATGAGCAAATCCCTAATAGCCTAGAAGTAGCCTACATGCAGGCACAGGTATGCAAACACAAGACCTGAGGGTGAGGAATCCTAAGGAAGTTCAAGAGCAAAGGTGATTTAACCAGGTGTTTGTTCAAGGAAGTACTGCACCACACTCAGAGGCCAGAATCTTACTGCACTAGTCTCTAAACAAACAGTATTTATGTACTTGTTATTGATGTATTAGATGAATTGCTATTACAGTTTTATTCAAGTAGAGTGACCTCTAACATCATTGCTCTTCATCTGGGGATATTATATTTGCCAGCAAATTAGAACCTTTTAGTGCTTAAGATTTGAACAAAAGCAAAGATTTTGACTCTAAATATAATACATCTAGCAAGCTCTTCCGAAGCACCAATAAATAACCTCTGTACAGCACATTCTTGAAGCACTACCTCATATGGTCTAGCACAGAGAACTACAGAACCTACCAACAGTCTGTGTAAGAGCACTGTGAGCTCCCAGCCTACCATCTTGAACACCAAACCCAAAAATAGTCAGTACATATTACTGGAGCATGAGAAAACACAATCACTCTGCCTTGCAAGGAGACCACCCCGATTCCTATCCATTCCTCAGTGGTCATTGACAGAGTAAGGAACAACTCTCCCCACAGGGGTTTGAAGGGGTGGCCTCCAGAAGTCCCTCACCCTGGTTTTCACCTCATAAAGCCAACCTACTAGTCTTAGCTCCAAGACTTAAAATTCCATGACATAAAATGATCCTAATCTCATCTCAAATTTATAGAATGCAATACCACTTAATTCCTCCTTACTTGGCACATACTAGTTCGGGCTTGCATTTTCAGGATTTCATAGAAGTAATATCTTGTGAGACATTATCACTACACTCACAATATTTGTCTTGTGACTGTACCAACAACCTTAAGCATTTCAGTCCATACTAAATACTGGATGCTTTAAACAAGTCCTAAATTTAAGAAATAGATGGTGGAAGGGCCTGTCAACATTAAAGAGGCATCTCATCATAAAATATTTAGATTTAACATGATAAACCTAGTTCAGGGACAAACATACACATGAACAACTGGCACTAAAAAGACAATCAACATTACAGTTGGCCTCTGCCTTAAATTCTTGTGTTTGGTGCCAGCACCTTTTCTTAAAATAATTGCCCAAGTCCACAACACACAAAGCTACATATAAAGTTATTACGAGACAGGTTAGAGCTGACACCACGCACAAAGATTATCTAATCTAAACTACTCATTAGAAAACATACTTGTGGGTTCTTGGGGTTACCAGCTCTCTTTCAAAAACATGAAGAAACACCAACGGCAGACTTGCTTGGAAAGCAGTTTCAGAAATTTGCTTAAGGAGAATGATGCAGTTGTAATGTTGTAAAATGGGTGCCTGAACAATAGATGTTTGTGTCACTTCAAGGTGTACTCAATGACACTGAATCACTTCAAATAAGCTGTTCCACCAGTTCCTTACGTAAACCTTCCATGCCATTTCTGTTATAGAAAGCCCACTTAAACCACAATAACAAAATAAATTTAGCAAGCTGGACAAGAGAGATAAAAACACACGTAGAAGTTTCTCTTTTCTCACAAACACCAAGAAGTCCTTGAAGCACAGATCAACGCTTAATTTGAAAGAAGTTTTCCTCTTTGCATAAGGAATGGAACTTAACATGCACTCAACCTCTGAATACGTTAAGCATATCAATTCTTCCCTCAAATTTATTTTCACTGGGTTTTAGCACAGAAGAAGAGAGAACTACTGAAGGTGGCTCTTTAAAGACAACTTTTATCCATCTTGGAAAATTCCATATCATCCTGTCACTGCTGAAGGCCAGGTTCACCCATGCCACCACAAACGGTGCTTCCCTTCATCAGTGCCCACTTCAGAAATTTGGGCGTTTCATGTTTACTCCATTTGTACAGGTGTCAGAGGATCCGAACTCCATCTGTAAACTAATGGGGCTCTACGCTTGGCCTGTCCTTAGGCAAAATATGCAGCAGCACACGAACAAAGTTAGAGAGAGGAGTCTCCTCAGCAGCACCTTCGGCTTCTCTACCCGCAGACCTGGAACCATCCCTACAGCCCCGGGCGGGAAGCGCTAAAAAACCGCGGCACACAGAAGAGGAACGAGGGCTTATTTTCGGTTATTCTGGGCTTTTACAGAAGAACGTGCAAGTCATTTCACGCGGAAATAAAGCGGAACAGGACGGGCAGGGAGGGGGTGCCCGGGCAGGAGCCCCGGTTCGCGCCGCGGGCCTGGGCGGCGGCGGCGGCACCGCGCAGGTACCACCGCGATGGTACCAGGGCCGCCGCCCGGACCCCCGCTCCCCCTGTGCCCCCGGGCGGCCGCGAAGATGGCGGAGGGTCCGCACCCCGCTGCCCCCGCACTCACCTGTCAGCCACAGCCGCGGCGGCGGGCGGGGAGGGGCAGGGCCGCAGGCGGCGCGGAGAAGGAGGAGGGGGAGGATGAGGACAACGAGGAGGAGGAGAAGGCGGGAGGGGCAGCAGCGGAGGCAGCAGCACAGCGACGATCGCGGCGCCGCTCGGGCAGGACGCGCCTCCCCAGTGCCGAGCCCTCGAGGCGACATCCGGCGGAAGCGGCGCGGCCCCCGCTCCGAGCCGCGATGGCGGCGGGCTGCGTACCAGGAGAGCCTCCCGCCGGCACTGTCCCGCGGGTCGGGAATGCCCCCGGGGCCGGGCACCGGGAGAGCCTCCCGCCGGCACTGTCCCGCGGGTCGGGAATGCCCCCGGGGCCGGGCACCGGGAGAGCCTCCCGCCGGCACTGTCCCGCGGGTCGGGAATGCCCCCGGGGCCGGGCACCGGGAGAGCCTCCCGCCGGCACTGTCCCGCGGGTCGGGAATGCCCCCGGGGCCGGGCACCGGGAGAGCCTCCCGCCGGCACTGTCCCGCGGGTCGGGAATGCCCCCGGGGCCGGGCACCGGGAGAGCCTCCCGCCGGCACTGTCCCGCGGGTCGGGAATGCCCCCGGGGCCGGGCACCGGGAGAGCCTCCCGCCGGCACTGTCCCGCGGGTCGGGAATGCCCCCGGGGCCGGGCACCGGGAGAGCCTCCCGCCGGCACTGTCCCGCGGGTCGGGAATGCCCCCGGGGCCGGGCACCGGGAGAGCCTCCCGCCGGCACTGTCCCGCGGGTCGGGAATGCCCCCGGGGCCGGGCACCGGGAGAGCCTCCCGCCGGCACTGTCCCGCGGGTCGGGAATGCCCCCGGGGCCGGGCACCGGGAGAGCATCCCGCCGGCACTGTCCCGCGGGTCGGGAACGCCCCCGGGGCCGGGCACCGGGAGAGCCTCCCGCGGCACTGTCCCGCGGGTCGGGAATGCCCCCGGGGCCGGGCAGGAGCTGCCCCGCCACCACCCCACTGCTCGGCCCCGCTGCTCCCCGGGTCACCGCAGTGCTGCTGGTTAAACAGCGGAGGTGTGCTCCATCCCGACTGAGGTCCCTCGAGGTAACGCTGTGTTAGTTTACTGTTATTGTTAACAAAATAAAACGGCTGCTACTTTAGTTAGTTAGTTAGTTACCTCCAGTTACCTCCAGTAACACTGGATCAGGTGGACTGACAAGGCAGATGAAACTTTCCTGAAACACCACTGGAATTCCGTGTTTTTTAAATACAGAATAGCTGGGAGATACCGAATGTGGAATTTTTCTACTGTGTCTGCAGATGGAATGACAGAAGCAGTACATCAAAGCTAACCACGACGTTCTGCAAGTAGGCTGTTCACTCTGAAGCCTACAACGCGTAATTGAAATGTGATTAATTCCTTTGCTGATTAACACTTTGAATAAACCTCCACCTAAAATTCTTATTCATTGTAGCAGATAGCAAAAGTCAAAAGAGGCTTTGTCTAATTATTTCCTCTCTTCCAGCAGATTATCTTAACTGCCTTAGAAGAGGACTGTAAAAAGGCCAGAAGAATATGTGCCAGTGAGAGCTGAAAATATTACATTTTCTTTTAATGTGCTTCCCAACTATAAGTCTGCCTGCAGTTCTCATTTGTCTTTTTTCCTTTCTACCCACTTCTGTGCAGTCATGTCTTAAAGCTGTATTAAACACTGACAAAAATAGTGGTTTACCTATTTACTGGCATATTATTAATTACTGGAGGTCATTCTCCAAGATCACCAGCCTAACTGGTTGAGAACATCCCATAATTTTAGCCTATTCCCTTCTTCAAAGCCACTAAAAGGGAGGAAATTGATTAGTTAAATGTTCAAAGGGAGACTGCACAAGCAAAAGGAGAGGGACAAGAGGTGGAACAGAGTTGTCCAGGAGAAAGCCTGAGCACAACCTGGCCAAACGCCCCTGTTCACTGCTTCTAATTCTCTTTAGAGTTGGTGCAGTTGTGGGTGGCTGAGCCATCTTAGCTAAGTGTCAAGTTCTCAGCTGTTCAGTTTCTAACTAAACATTTTTAAGCCTCATTATCCCTTCCAAAATTACCTTACCTTAATATAATACTACTGTACTGTAACAATTTTAGCTATAAACATGAAGGAAAAAAATGTCCAGCAGGAGTACAAAGATCTGTGTTAGAGATTTCCTGAGGAGAACACTTGGCAACTTTCTTGTCCTCTGGAGAAGCACACTCCCTAGGAGCAGGGTGCATTACAGAGATGACCAATTTTTACCTGAAATACAGAAAGACAAGCTTAAACAACTTTTTCCTTGGTACAGGGTGCCTTGCCTGACAATTGACAGGCCCTGTATGGATGCAGTTGCTTTTTCATGAGAAGAGAATGACAAGTGGCCTGTTGTCACTCTAGCTCTGCTACTGGTTTGGTTTTGTCATGGCACTGCAAGAGTAGCAGGCACTGTGTAATGTATAGGAGCAAGCACGGAACAAAAGACTGACCTGCTTTTCACAAACTACCTGATACAAAACGAGACAGCAATACAGAAGCCTAGGGAAATGGGGCAGTACTAGTCAGCATCTTTTCAACAGGTAAGAAGCTTAAGTAAGCATCACCATTAATAGAGAGGCAAAATTTAGGTTGTCCTGAGCAAATCTACTTCTGCACCCATGGCTGGACTTGAAAAGACAAGATAGAAGGCTTGGGAAATCAGCAACAGAACAGAGTAATAGCTGAATCTCCCAAATTAGTATTTTTCAAACCTGTAAATGTAGCAGGAGGAAGCAAAGCCTTCTGTCCAGAGCTCAAACCAAAAGAAAGAAAAACAAAATCAAACCAACCAAAAAAAAAAAAAATCTAAGGGAGAAAAGGACTCAAGGGTTATTTCTTGATTCATATAGGAAACCTCCTAATAACTCCTTCCTAGAAGAGTGGTTTCCTGTACCATTATTCATTCACCTTATGCTGTACAAAAACATTTGGAAGCCGTCCATCATAGCACTCTTTCCATCAGCTTGTGATAGCAGAACTGAATGCAAATACAACATCCTACTTATATATTTAGCATATATGTATTACATTCTTGCTACAAAGACATCTGTCTTCTCTGAAGCAAGCTGAAGCCAACCCACTTCCCTGAAAGAGGCCTTTTGAGAAAGAAGAGTCAAGTGAACAGCAGATTAGTTAAGACTGGGAAGTATTTACTTCTCATTTCAGATGAAACCCAGGTAATTTTTCGCTCAGCACATCAGTAGATCATTTAGACAAATATTTTCTGAAGAGCTATGACTCCAGGGCAGGAAAAGACTCCCAGGAGGAATTCTCTATGGAAACCAGGAACAAGGTTCACTGTAGCTGAGAAGGGTGAAGTGGAAGTCTTCAACTACAGAGTGAGTGAACAGGAAGCTGAAAAAGAAGGTTGGATGTGAAGGGAGGAAAAGAAGCCCATTAATTTTCCAGGGCAAATCTGAAAACTGAGGACAAGCATTTTTCAGGAGTTTATGCATTCTAGGCTGGAGTCAAATCCCAAGTTTGTTCAGCATTTATTTCATCTTGTAACTTGCCATCATTTTGTTTAACTTGCAGGAGAATTAAAAGGTTTTCCTTCAGTTTGGTGAGAATTGTACTTCTCGTTCTCTTAGCACATACCGAAAATGTCAGTGGTTTGCAGCTGGTTGGATTTTCAGGTGAGATTAAAGACTTTCCAATAGTTACAGAAAACTGGTTTTTTGCCTTATTAGTAGAGTGTTTGAAAACAGCAGACTTTAGGAAATGGATTAATTAAGTCTCAAATGCATTTATATGTCTCTTTAGGCATTATGTTTATGCAGGGTGGAGTAGAAGTTTTGAAGTTTCTGTGAAGTTACCATTACAAAAATTAGCATGTTTTGTTTTCAACACAAAGAGCTTTGAAAGTGCAGAGCAAGTCTGGAGGGCAGCAAAAGGAAAGATGATACAGGTGACATAAAACACCTGATCCTGAGTGTATCTTTGGTTAAAGGCTTGGGAAGTCCCTTTGTCTGTTTTGTGAAAATTACTTGTTTTGTCTCTGTCATCCTTTGTCCCTGCTTCTTTGCCTCTCATTATCCACCAGGACTTGTTGTCACTTGTTGCTGTTCACCAGCATTGACTCAGGTGAACTGCTTTGTTTGTCTGTGCAAGACAGGAACTGGAAATGTTTCCAACCGTCGGGTTCTATAGTGCCTGTTTAGAAGTTTTTGGTAGTTATTACAAGGAAGAAATGCCTCTTTATTATCTATAAGAACATTTTTTTCTGGTTTCCCTCTGCTGTGTGGCCTGAAGGTCACTGTGTACACCTGCTCATGTCTCATGCCAGCTGTGCCCCAGGCACAGACCCATCTCTGCCTCCCAGGGGAGACGTTTCTATTCTAAAAGAGCTTCACTCGCAGGAGAGCTGCTTGCTAACTCTGTTGTCTTCATATGAAATGCTGGTTTGTATGTCCCTCTCAGTAGTTAAGCTTTTGATAGGTCTGTGTAGCTTGTTTTGTTACTTTAGGAAAATGATAGAATGAAAAATAACAGGTCGTGGTTTTTTAATCTGAAACAATGAAACAAGCAAGTGATCGGTGTGGTAAAGGATGTTCTCAGTATTTCTTCAAAGCTCAGTCTCCAGTTACTGTGGTTTTATTCCAGTGACTCAGCAATAAGTAATCTGTAAAGTAATGATAAGTAAACACAATAAAAAGTAATCTGTGTACATTTCAGTCCTTTCTGAGAGTACATATTTATTATTAACATTCTTTTGATAACATTAAATTTGTAGTATATTAATGAATAACACAATATTAACATTAATTCTAATATTTTAATGTTATGGTTTATGTAGTTAAAGGGATATATAGCAGCCAGCACATTCATTCTTTTTTTTTTTTTTTTTTTTTCACTTTTGATGCTCTGCTGGCTTCAAGTGGCTTTCACCCAAACCACCTCCACTCTTTTCTCTTTCACCAAGCTCTGCACAGGGGAATGCTGGAAGATATTCCTCTTGCAAAATATTAACTGTCCATTTCAACATTTGTGCTGCTACTGATATCTCTAAATGACAGTCCACCTGTCCTGTTCACAGGAAAAATCAAACAAACCGGGCTGAAATGCTGGAACTTGAGCTGAGAGGGAATCAGAGCAAGCCATGCCTCCAAGACACGTTTAATGACATTTCTAGGCCTTTTATGGCATCCAGTCATAAACCCAAATCTGTGGATGGGCAACAAACCAGCAAAAGTCTTCCTGAGAAGCTGCTAAGCTATGGTGGTGTTTCTAGGGGCTGGTATTGACGTTTTTCTAGTTTGGTATCTGCATATCTAAACTCCCATATCTCACCAGTTCACCTTGACATCCTGCCTGTGCTCCATTCCTGCCCAGAGTGTTTCTTTCTCTGGCCTCCAAGAGCTCACTGAGTCGGGCAGTTTCAGAGCTTCCCACCAGCTGCAGCTGTCAGCACAGGAGGGGAGCCAGCATTCCCCTCCCATTGCCACCGGCTGGGATCTGCACGGCGCACACTGAACCCCTCAAGCTCAAAGGATGCTACTACGGCTCAAAGAACAGCATCCAGCAGTAAACGTGTCCAAAAGCCCTGTCACTCTGCAGTGCCGGGCTTACGGCCGCCACCCGAGACACTTGCAGAGCTGGGCAGACATTCGCTGCGGGAACTGTTTCCCACAAACACCGGCACATTCTGAGGAGCCAGTGCTTGGGCACAGGCCTTCGGCTTTCCTGGGGGGGGTGAAAAGACAATAAGCAGCGCTGAACGTTGAAATACTCAATCTTTAGACGTTAGAATGGGCTGCCTAGGGAGGTGCTGGAGTCGTAGTCCTTGGAGGTGTTTAAGCAAGGACTGGATGTGGCACTCAGTGCTATGGTCTGGCCGACAAGGTGGTGTTTGGTCAGAGGTTGGACTCCATGATCTCAGAGGCCTTTTACAGCCTGACTGATTCCGTGATTCCCGGTTACCGGGGGAAGATAAAGGCCGACACCGACACCGACACCGACACCGACCCCATCCTCGTCCCCGTCCCACCCCGCCTCTGGNCCATTGGCCAGCTCGCCGCCGCTCCCTGTCCCTATTGGCTGCCCCGCTCCCATTGGCCAGCTCGCCGCCGCTCCCTGTTCCTATTGGCTGTCCCGCGGCTGTGCCGCGATTGGCCCCGCGCGCCGCAGCTCCCACCTGTCACCGCCGGCCTCGCCCCCCGCGCCGCAGTGGGGCGATCGGGCGATGCGGTGACGTCAGCGCCGGGCGGCAGCGCCATTGGCGGGCGGGGCGTGACGAGAGATGTGGCGCGCGCTGCGCCGGGCCGGGAGTGCGGCCCCCTGGAGCGGCCCCGGCCTGAGGGGAGAGCGGCGGGGCCCGGGCGCACGGACGGGCAGNNNGGGCGCACGGACGGGCAGGTGAGCGGGGCACGGGGCTGTGGGGACAGCTGCCGAGCGGGCCGAGGGCCGGCATCGTGCCCCTCAGCCCTGCTGAGGCGCGTCCCGAGCGCTGTGTCCAGTTCTGGGCTCCTCAGTACCAGAGAGACGTGAAGCTCCTGGAGCGGGTTCAGCGGAGGGCAGCGAAGATGATGAAGGGTCATAAGGAGTATCTCTCATAAGGAAAGGCTCAGGAAGCTGGGTCTGTTCAGTCTCGAGAGGAGACAGCTGAGAGGGGACATCATGAATATCTATCTGAATATCTGTGGGAGGGTGCCGAGAGGATGGTCCTCGTTACTGAGTAATAAGACAAGAAAGAGGGAACAGGCAGAAACCGATGCTCAGGAATTTTTACCTGAGCATGAGCAAGAACTTCTTCACCGTGCAGATGACCGTGCACTGGAACAGGTTGCCCGGAGACGGTGTGGAGCGTCCCTCACCCGAGACACTCCAGAGCTGTCGGGATGCAATCCTGTGCCGTGTGCTCTGGGGTGACCCAGACCGAGCAGGGAGGCTCACCAGGTGACCCCTGTGTCCCTTCCAACCTGACCCATTCAGGGATTGTTTGGGCTGCCGAAAGCCTGCCCACGGCAGCGGAGGCTCGGGGCCGGGCAGGTGTTGCTTTGGAGGTGCCTCGGGTTAAAGCCTCTCAAGAAAGACGCGTGGAGAGCAGCGATCCCCGTGCGCGGGATGCCCGGCGGTGTAAACGGAGCCGAGTTAGCGGGCACGGCGTGCACGGGCGGAGCGCTGGGGCCAGGGGAGGCTTGGAGCTGGAATTCAGTCCAGTTATTCAGCTGACAGTCAGCTGCCACCGGCAGCCCATAGAAATGTTAGGCTCAGCATGGCTGTGCTGCAGCAGCTGAGGCTGAGACATTTTCCTGAGAAATAGAAATGTTTCAAGCACCTGCCAAGCATTGCTATGTGATTTGTATTGCGGATAGGGAATTTCAGGAACCTGAAGGCACGTAAACCCTCTCAAAATATAACTGGTGTGCAATTTTTACACCATGTCAGAAAAACAAGCTATTTAGTTATTTCTCAGGCTCTGCCCAGAACGTTTTGGATGTTGCTTTTAGTGAATTACTCTTCATTGTCTGTCTTTAGCAGAGCGTGTGCCACAGTCACCATGCCTGAAGTGAACACAGATCACCTGGATGAGCAGCAGGTGCAGCTCCTGGCAGAGATGTGCATCCTTATAGATGAAAATGACAATAAGATTGGAGCAGATACCAAGAAAAACTGTCACTTGAATGAAAACATTGATAAAGGTACGGCTTGCTTATCTTCTAATGGGCCCATTAAGTTGAGTAAATATTTTCAGAAGTGGAGTCATGATTAAATTAAAGCCTTAGTACCAGGTGAGTGTTGGATCAAACCTGAGCAAGGACCTCCCCACAGGCCCCGCCTCCCCAGCATAAAATATCTGATGTTAAAATTCTGCAGTATGGAGGAACAGTCAGCTGGAGGCAATTGCAAAGGAGAGAAATGTGTGATTGCACGTACAAGCTTGATAAATATTTTTTAATCATGTTTTGAAGATAAAATAGTATTTTTTCCTATTATGGGTACCTGATTCTATGTAGCTTTTTCTAAAGAATGCTGTTTGCTTCTTTGCTGAGTTCTTTTCAAGTAGAAGAGGCTTTCATTTTACAGTTCACCCAGAGTTCTGCTGTAAACACTGCTAATAGGAGAGGGTTTAACTGATTTTGGGTTTATTTGAGGTTGGTCAGATTCAACAGTCTCACATAGTAGAGTGTGACCTCCTTTTATGTACTTGGGGAAGGCATCTTCCTGAAGAGTGAGGAATAACAGACTCAAAAGGTGAAGAAGACAGCAATTATACTGTTTTTAATGGAGCCTGTTTTCCTTGTACTTTTGCAGTGCTTGAAGGGTCTTGAAATTCTGTACAGTTTTTTAGGAATTTTTGAGTCATCTCTTTTTTATTATAAATTTATGGATGCCAAGCTGTCCTTGGAAGCTTGCCCAAATGTGCACATTCAGAACAGTGAACTGAGTTTAGAAGAACTCCTCTGTTGCATTTTTGTTCTAAGCACTTTTCTAATTTCATGTTTTGCATAAGCTGACATAGAAACCTGAATAATAGCTCAAGTTATTTATAAAATCCTCGGGTTTTAACATATATTAATTTTAAGTTGGATTATGCAAAAATGAGGCCATTCTATGCCCTTCAACTATCTTCATATGGCTTTTTCTCTTCTGTTAAATATCTCAGTTTTGTTGTTTGTTTTTTTTTATTTTTAGGTTTACTGCATCGAGCTTTTAGTGTCTTCTTATTTAATACAGAGAATAAACTGTTGCTGCAGCAGAGGTCAAATGCGAAAATTACATTTCCAGGTTAGTACTGAAACATTGTATTTATAAAAATGTTTTATTTAGATCAATATTTTTAAAAAGTCAATCCAATCCTGCAGTGTAACTCATTCTGAGTTTTAAAATTTACTGCTTTGGAGAGGACCTACTTCCAGTACTTTTGAGAGTTCAGTATATCTTGTGGGTGAAGTGAGATGGTGGGAGCACTGGTGTATGGTTACATATATTCTTGGGAAGTGGCTGTTCCCTGACGTGTGATCCTGCTCATGCAAGGGCAGAGGGTGTGGTGTTTACCCCCTCTGCTGCAAGACATTTATTGGAGTTGAAGAAATGACTCTGGTAGCTGTGGAGATTGTCCCATTCCTCTGGTAAAAGCTGATGTGCAGCACAGCCCTGGTGCTTGGGAGATCTGTGGGCCTCTGTCTGTGTTGTCCTAACACTTCTCTAACTCTGCCAGTGCATGACTTTTGAACACTCCTGAACTATTGCTGTCAAATGCACATGGAGAAGCATAAAAATAAGGAGGGCAATCAAATAGGAAGAGCTTCCTTGAGACATGCTGGAGGGAGGATGAGGTTGTCTGTTGCAGAATTTTCAATGGAAAACAAAATCAAGTGTTTTCAACTTCAGGAGGGAAGATCTATTTCTTCTTTACAAGGGAATCTTTACTATAGAGATTGCTTTTAATTTTTTCTTTCACTGCTAACCAGTCAAAATGCTCAGGTGTGGTTTGAAGATATTCTAACTATTTTAGATGCTTTTGAGCTTTACTTCTACAGACAAAAGGTTGAAACAGAGTATGTATCAGTTGTCGTTTAAACACAGGTATAAACCTTGTATTTAATTCTACTTACTGTCAGCTGGTCTTGAAGCTCTGGGAATATTTTCAATATCCTGTTACATATAAACTCCCAAAAGTAATTTTAATTAGCATTTGAGAGGTAAACAAGGTCTTTATAGACTGGCTCTCCAAGTTGTTGTGTTTGGGGACAAGAATGCCTGTCCTCACGTGTTATCGAACACTAGCCTAGCAGAGCAGTGCTTGGCAAAGGCAAATCCCAGTCCAAAATATGTAAAATAAAACAAGAAGTGTAAATATCCTATTTCTGTGACCTTTTTCTGCAAAACAGAAACACAATTGTAATGTGTTGAATAACTGGCCTTTGTCTCTGGGGGGTTTTGGTGCTGTGGGGGTTTTTTCCCAAGTCTTTATAAGTGTCAAAAATGGACTGATCTTAACTTCTTGCAGACTGTTTTACCAACACATGTTGCAGCCATCCTCTAAGCCATCCACAAGAGCTGGAAGAAAATAATGCCATTGGTGTTCGGAGAGCGGCACAGAGACGTCTGAAAGCAGAGTTGGGAATTCCCATGGAGCAGGTAAAGGAAGGAGGCAGAAACAGGAATCCTTGCCAGTTCACAGACTCTGTCTGGCAGAGTCAACCTCAGACCTAAAAATGAACTTATCTTTGGACAAGCAGAGAACTGAGTGAACACACTCAGACTTCCAGAGATCGCTGGAGGGCAGGCTTACATTGGTCTGTCAGTATGTGTTTCTGACCTTGGCTTCAAGTAGTTGTCAAGTCTTTTCCTTGGGAGGTGAGGGGTAGGTGCAAACGTTTTGCGTTCACCAGTGCTTACTGAGTGTTCACTTGAGTCTGATAAATGTTTTTTAAAACATGCCACATAGGAGGAATATACTCCGAGCATCACAGGCTGAGTCTGGCTAGAGAAATGCTGTGCAATTCTTGCCATCAAAGCACTTTAAGTTTTTTTTTCTAGTGATTCTTTGTGAAAAAGTACATTGCAGTTGTACACTTGGGAAAAAATAGTTTCTGAGGAAGAGCTGATAAATTGTACTGCAATGCCCAGCAATGCAATTCTGGTCTGGCAGCACTTCTGACTGTGTTCTGGTTGTAGGTAACTCCAGAAGAAATCTCCTACCTGACACGAATACACTACAAGGCCAAGTCTGATGGGATCTGGGGAGAGCATGAAATAGACTATATCTTATTTGTGCAGAAGGATGTGACACTGAATCCCGACCCCAACGAGATCCAAAGCTACTGCTATGTGACACAGAAAGAACTGAAACAGCTCTTGGACAAAGCTGCCAGGAATGAAGTTAAGATTACTCCATGGTTCAAGCTGATAGCAGAGACCTTTCTTTTTAAGTGGTGGGATAACCTGAATAACTTGAACAAATTTGTTGAGCATGAAAAAATACACCGAATGTAAATAGCTGGGATAAAAGGTGCTGAAGGCTAGCAATGATGTGTTGACCTATTAACACTCATAAATCATGACTTAAGTGCAGAGAATTGGTCCACATGGAGCATGTTTAGTTTATACAGATGTTGTTATAGCCAGTGTTTTTTCTTCTGTCTTCATCATCTCCTCTTCCGCCTCATCCTTGGTTCTCTTGTGCGAGTTAAGCTTGATCTCATATAAAACAGGTAACAGTAGCATGAAACTCCTGGGTTCCTCTTCCTCCTTTGCCTGGTGAAAGATCCTCAGCCTGTATGTGCCCTGCACACCTGGGAGGGAGCCTGGGCACCTCCTGCCCAGCTCAGGCAGGAGGGCTGGGGCGTTCCACTGAACTTGACCGCATAAATAGTGATTACACATGATTGTGGGCTCTGCTGTGATGTTAAGACCAGTTGCCAGAAGAAAAAAAAACAATTCAAAGTAATAAGGATTATTTTTAATTGCAGAAAGCAAATCTCTTCAGCTACTGTACTCTATAATTAACCAAACCCATAAAAGCTTAAGTAATTGGATTGTCTATGTGGAGTGAGTTTGACTTTGAAGTGCTGGCATACGTGATAAAGCTTTAGAAAATAAGCAGTGTTCGGGGTCTTTTCCCCCACCAGCCTTCTCTGATTAGTTGATTGCTAAGTTCTGGACATCTCTTAAATTAAAAAAAAAAGGGTTAATTACACCAAATGTAAATGGTAGCTGTCTAATGCCAGTAGTCTGTCTTTGGAGACAGGATATGCACTAAATGGCTCTTCTCCATTTTCCAGAAAACAAAGGCATCTCGATAGGCTTCTCTTTTCCTGTAATAGTCACTGAACCCCAAAAGTCAAGACTGACACTTAATGTGGGCTTACACTGGGTCGTGCTGTCAGTTAATTAGAAATTGTACCAGAGTACCAGAGCTAATCCTTTTCGATCTTGCAGCCAAGTGCTAGTAACATGGAAGGCTTTTTTCAGTAAGACAAATACTCAAGGGTGCTTCAATTTTAATTATAGATTTGGGGGGGAGGATCCCCAAAGAAGTTTGTGATTTCTTCTGTTAGCACACTACTCAAACTAGGTTTCTTAAGTTCTCCCAGAGCCTGATGAAATAAGATGTTTGTCATTCCACTTCTCACTGCAAGTAAACCATGGTTGTAACAAGTCTGTCTGAATTCAGGGTAAAATTAACTTTTTCCAGTGGTCAAGGTTTCTCTTTTCTCATCCCAATTATGACTGCAGCACTGAAGCTTCTATGTACTAGCACCTCCAGAGGTTCAGCACCAGAGGTTCTAAAGCCAGAACTGATGTGTTGTTTCAAAGCAAAGAATATCGGGTGAGGGAACAGTGATGTGATGTAGCAGCTCTCTTGAATTCAGTGCAATCAGCCATGTTACCCAGCTGTAGGTATGGAGTAGTTCTCAAATACTTTTTAAATCTAAATTTATAATTAAAACACCTTACCTAAACCCTTGGACTATTGTTTTCTTTTCGGATGTGAAGCCACACGGAGAATAATCTCTGTCATTGCCACACTGTAAGCACCACCCTGCCCATTAAACACCACTGAAGCAGCACAATATGAGCAGGGCAGCAGGGATCTACTGGGAAAAAGTTCTGGTTTTCTAATTCAGCTTGGAGAAAAAGCTGGCAAAGCAGATCCTGAGGTAGAAATACTGTGCATAAGAAAAGTTTTGTTTAACAGTTCCTCAGAGGCTCCCAGTTTTTCTTGACATTGTTCTTCTTTGTGGCATTACAATTTCATTTTTGATTCTTTAATTCTGAATTCATTACACAAAGTAGATGAGAAACTATATAGATTTACACATGATGCAAAAGCTGACATCTGAACAGGTACTGGTTATGTTTAAAATAATGATTCACGGGTTCTTTCTCCCCCCTTATTTTTTGGGGGTGTGTGTGTTAAATTTTTAATGTGGATTTTTAGTGTACTGTTCAAGCAACACATTTATAATGCATCATTTTACAAACCTCTAGGGAACCATTGACCAAGTAGGGACAAAAAGGAAATATTTCACATTTGACAATATATTTTGCCTTGAGCAGAGACAGAATTTTGTCTGTCAGGTCCTGAAGAGAAAATGTCTTGCTAAGCTAAGGATGACAGTAGCATATGTCTGGGACAAAATTTCAGTCTGATCCTCATTCTCTACCTATCTGAAATACTAGTTCTAATTTGAAATCTTTGAAGTTGTAAGGTGTAACCTTCCCTAATGGCAGGTCAGTACCAGAACTGCAGTTTCTCCTCCAGTCACCCTGTATCTGAGTAAAGTGGCAGCATTTCTCCTGTGCTTCAGTGCACAAACATGAACTTTGTGCAGTCCTTGTTGGTCTCCCATTACTTCCCCACCAATTTCAGCCTTCACCAGCAACATAAACTCATCACAAAGAATTACTTGCATGCAGCAATCCAAACATCACTGAACCCAGGCAATTAATGGTAGTGTAACAAGGTGTACACATTCCTAGATTTAAACTTATTTTAAACTAGTTTTCTATAGAAATATAAATACTTTACTGATACATGAAAGTCAGGAATAAGAACATGGAAGAAAGTATTTTTTATGTCTGTTTATAAATGGTTTCTGTCACTAGTATTGAGAAATTTCTCATGGTATTATTGGTTGGAACTGCAACATCAAGGTATTGAAACACTCAACTTGAAGTATCATAACTGCTAACACAAAACACACCCTTAAACACCAAGTATTACCAAAAAGGATGACAGGACTAGAAATTAGTTTTAATAAATTTAATTTTGATTTTAAATTGAAATTTTCTTATTAATTGTGATCCAGAAGACTGCTTATCTTCTCTGTGTCTTACCAGATTTTCTCTTCCCAGCCAGCAGATGTTTTGGCTTCAAGTTAAATATGTGCCTGTCTGCCTCTCCTTTCCTGCCCAGGCGATTCATTTTCTTTTGAGCTTTCTTTGCCATGATCTTGACCTTCTTCACCATCTATTTAAAAACAAACAAACAAACAAACATGCAGAGTAACTTCCTCAGCAAGTCAGGTAACAAGCTTTACCTTTAAAACACCCCACTAAGCTGGATGGTTTTATCAAGGACATTGACACCAACTCTAGAGCAGTATCACTGCAAGTGACACTAACCCTCCTTAGCAAAGTTTTTTCCAGTACACTAACACAGGATCATGCTATCCCTGGAATCCCTCACTTACTAAAGGTGGAACTCCACAATTTGCATAATTTTTCCTTCAGACTTGCATTTAGAGACAGAAATGAAAATGCATTTTCCTGGCCTGTATGATTACATGTTATTTATAAGAAGGAAGTACAGAAACACAGAGTCCAAGTGAAAAGATGATGAAGCTGCAGACAGCCCGAACACAAACTGGACAAACACAACCAGCCCACTCTGAAGTTTCCCAGGAGCTGCTCTAGGTACAGTCACACTGGTTTAGGTGCCACACAAGTGAATAACAAACCTTTTCATCCCGAAGGCCAGACACATCCCGCGGTGTGCGAGAGCAGCTGCGACTGCGCGACACCGACTTGGGCGTCTCAGACTCGTCCCGCTTCCGCTTCCTTGTGGTGCTGCGGGACCTTCTCACATAATGTGCCTGGAAGTGAAAACAACAGCATTTAACCATTAAAGCTACAAACAATCAATTCATTTCTTATCAGAGTAATAGGAAAAACAGGAAGTGGATTGCTGTGATAAATTCTATTGGTTATTCCATAGTAACGTAAAGACCTTGACAGCTGTTGGTCACTACCTCTCTGTCCTACAGGAACACTCAAATTTCAGTGAGTATTTTTCTCCTCCATAATTACTAACTCCGGTTTTCTCTTTTTTTGGGGGGGAGAGTAGACTCATTAGTAATCAATACAAAGATACAAATTAATGGATAGCAACACTGAAGCAATTTTGCAACAGCAAAAAAGCAATGAAGAAACCTACCCCGATTAGTGTTCTGTATACAGGGCAAAGCCCTAGAGAATGTCAGACGTGAAAACTTATCATGTTATAGCTAAATATTACCTTCCTTCTCACTGAGATCACTCCTACATCAACAGGGCATGGCAGCTCTGAGAACCATAAAAGCTTGCTTCAGATGTGTAGTGTTGACAGTCCTTGTTTCCTAACTCCTTGTTTAGCTAGAGAATTAGAGGTCTCAAGATCCAAGGAGTATAATACTGCTGAATTTGCTGTACGTAATGGATTTTTTTTCATTTCTGTTAAAATGAAATGCCTCCTGAATGCCAGTCTCTGAAATACTTTATCTGCCTTATATTTAAAGATGCCAGCTGCCCTCAAAAACTTTAAGTACAGTTCATGGAATTAATGAACTATAAAAAAATAGGCCTGATCTGTTGCTATTACAATTTCTGGCACCGTAGAGTCTCATCCAACAAAGCAGACTTGAAAATTAAGAAGTATGTTTAGCAAAGCCTGTTCTCAAATCCTACACAAATTTCAAGAAAGCAATACACATATATATATATATGATTCTTCATAAATGCTAAATTATTTTTTCAGCTTACCCAATGTGCTTTGCTCATGTTACTCAAAAAATTCCAGTGCCAGTTGCCTCATCTGCAGTTCCTGTTTTATCCTTAATGGATCCCACCTCTCTCTTGTGCCAACTATTATAAGCATTTCAACTGTGCTCAAAGAGATTTTAAGTCTCTTTTAGATAAATATTATGTTTAATTAGCAAAAACTTACATCATCTTTATTAGTCATGTCAAGTCCAAGATCAGTCATTTCTTTCTCTAGCACCTTCCGCTGGACCTGTAAAAACACAGTTAAGAAAACATGTTTCTTTCAAAAAAGAATGCTCCCAACCTTATTTTTTGTCTCAATACAGCATCACAAGTCCATTATATTCACTGTATATTTTTAGCTTAATCATATCCACAAGATTTCTACCTTCCCGTTTCATCTTTTGCAAATTAATTTTCTTCACCCATATAATCTGTTTCATAGGATTGCAATGGCCCAGCATTTCCTAAAGATCTTATAAATAGTTTGCCTTTCTGGGGGAAGCTGACAAGGAGAGGTATTTCTGTCAAAAATGTTTCCTTTTCTCCCAAAAGGCACACACTCTGGAGAAGCTAAGAGCTACTGGGGGCAACAGCAGCTCGATTCATTTTCTCAAAGTGTCTAGTTATCAGTTAATTACTTTGAAATTGTCCTGGACTGGTCAGAAGAGACTCTGCCATCAGAAAGCATGATACCTGGCTTCCAAAAAGACACAAGACCCTTTCCAGAACTGGGAGGACCCCATAACAAATTTTACATGATTGTGATTTCAAGCAATTATCTAATACTTATAATTATTTGAATTTAAAGAAAAAAAAGGTAATAACAATATACAATGAAACAACCCACTTAAACAAACTATATCTTCCTAAAAACCTTTTCTGCAATATATATGGAATTTTACAAGATGCACTTGTGTAGAGTGACACAAAAGAAAAATGGCTACTATCCCTCCCCTGATGTGGCCTCCACAGCTAAGCAGTGACCAGAACTCCTGGAGAACAGAAGAAAGCAAGCAGTGGGAGGGCCAAGTATGAGAAAAAGTCACCAGTTCCACCACCTGAAAGTGATACATTGCTTTCAGGATGTTGTTACACATCTGCAGGATTTTGCTACAGAACATGTTCTACACTCACCTTTTTAGCTGTTCTAGGCATCCTTGGACCATGAACATCTTTTTCCTTTGATTGCAGGATTTTCAGTTTCTTCTTTTCTCGGATCCGTCTCGCCAATTGTCTGATTTCCATCATTTCTTCATCTTCACTTTCTGGTTCACTGTCATATTCTCCAGCAGCTTCTCTCAGCTCTTCCTCTTTCTCCAATTCTTCCAGTTTCTTAGATTTTGAAGAGGTAAAATGGAGATCAGGATCAGATCCTTGATTTACAATCCTCAACATTCCATTTTTGCATGGTCCTGGGCCATGGCAGCATATAGGCCCTTCCAAGAAGGAACTACAATATTTGCTACTGACCCTCTGAGCCACACCTAACTGTGCTGGTGATACAGATCACTGTGAACCCATGGCCCAGGGCTGTGCACACCAACTCCATCACACCACATTATTGCTTGGATAAATTTGTGTGTGGCTGCCCACAGCTGCTCAGTGTGTGACAGCAGCTGTACTGTCCTGTGAGCTGTGCTTGCTGTGCCATTTCTGGAAACAGACTCTGAAAAACCCTTCTCTTTTGACATTCAGCTTGAGTCCAGAATACCAGCAATTCAGAGGAACCCAAGTGCATAACTGGCAGGCTCCGTGGGCTGCACTCACCACTCCTCCTTAGCAACCAGCAGGAAATCCAAACAGTGATTGTTATTAAATACAAATGTTACAAATTGAGCATTCAGTCAATTTCCTCCATAAACATAAATCTGATGGATGCATTTAAAATTATTAAAAATTAATAAAGTTCAATAGCTACATTCCTGTAGCTGTAGTCAAAGAATTAAGAAAATACTTCCAGTGCAAACCTTGTATTTTAGAATGGAACAGGTAAGATCAGTGTCATTCTGACAAGGTGAAGCAATTTTCCATTCTTCTGAAATTCTGACCATGATCATTCATAAATAGTATCATTTCCCATGACAAGTGTAGACAATGTAAAAAAGAACAGGTTCTCTTGATACATTGTTTTTAATCTACAAATAGTAATTGAATTAAACAAATAAAGGGATAAAGAGGAAAGAAAAGCGTAAAGCAAAAAATGGAAAACTCACTCTCATTATATCTGGATCTATGTAGTCAAGTATATTATGGCCTTCCCATATCTCTGGAATCTTATCATATTTCTCAGATGAATTCATTAAGTCCCAGTATTCTTAAAAATACAACAAAAGTTGATAAAGAGACAAAAATTAATTTCAAAGAATGTTCTGTGACAAAAGACAACACTCAGAACACACACACAAAGTGCCCTATCCCTAAGAATATGGCAGCACCTCTGCCATATAAATATTTCTGATCTCCACCCTAATGCCAAAGACTGTTCAGTAACGGCATGGCCACTTCCCCAAAACATGCCAGGCAACCAATACCCAGCTGAAACACAATACATGCAATCTCTTTCATATTGATGCTTCCTTAACAAAGAGAGCATCAGAAATTAATGAAGAACTACAATAAAGAATGGAAAGAAAAAATCACTGGTCTGAATCATCCGACCAGTCGTTTTACGTCTGTGACCTAATTGGGAAACAACTAAGTGACATTACAAAACGCATCACTGAAGATCACCAGTTCTGGAACAGAAGGATAGTGTGCAATGAAATGGTTGCACTGGCATTTAGTTGAAAGGAATCAGGTTTAGCTATTCTTCCCTAAGGCTAAAATACCTACAGTTTACTAGTACTACTACTAATAATAATACCAATTCTTATGTCATACTTACTCTGAAGATCCAAAATGTAATCATCTCCCATTTCAAGTTCAATATCTCTCTCCTGCAAAGACATACATGGCTTTAGATACCATCTAATTTAGAAGCCATGGACTAATATAACAAATTTAAAACCAAGCTGCTGATTTCCTGATTTAGAGATCCCACTTACCAATTTCCTCCTGGGAGTGTCTACTTCCATGCATTTCTTACGTGCTACTACTCCCTCAGGTATAAAAGGCAGTCGCTCCTGAAATAAATCCACCCAGCACAAAAGGGAAAAGAAGTTCACATCAATTTTTTTTACACTGCTATAAATCACCAGCTGCACTGTAATGTATTTTTGAAGAATAATGTAGTGGGTTGACCCGAGCTCCCACCAGGAAAGGTACTTAGAGATAATAAAGTAGAAAACTTCATCATATGAATCTGTTCACAGATTAACAATGACAGAATTCTTACCCTACTTAAGTACTGGGAAATACAATAAATAGTGTAAGCATGTAGCATACCTTGTTATCCCTTTTGCTGGGCATGGCCAAGTGTAATCTATTCAGCACTTCATTCACTTTGTTTCCTTTCATTTTAGTATCAACACGATGGGCCAACAGTCTGTCACAGGCCTGAAAGTGAACATGGCAACGTAAGGTGAGGAATGAAGTCTCTTAGACCCAGCAGGCATTCAACCCCAAATATCTACCATTACATCTTTACTCTCTTACTGTCTCATATTTCTAACTCTCAAGAAAGCATCAAATTATTTTATATAAAAAGTATCATGGCAAGATGCATTTGCAGGTATGTATTTTTTAACAGGACTCGGAAAAAAATCACAGTTTAAAAAAATTATGATGACATTATTTTCTATTTTCACCCAAGCTCACCGAGGCACAACAAGGAAAACGTTTATTACTATAATGCAGTTCAATTGAGATCAAATTCATACAAGTGAAGCAAAATGTTAGCTGTTCATTTGGGATGAAACTAAGAGAAGACACCTACCTCTGTTTTAACTTGGATCACACCTTCTTCAGTTAGAGTACTTGTCTCTATTACAGAAAATCCTTCTGCTTCAAAAGCTTCAAATATTTTCTAAAATTGAAAAATTATCCCAGATAATGACATCCTGTGCATTTCTTAATATACCAGTACATCAAGACCAGAAATCTTAATCCAGTATCAATACATGCAATGTATTAATATTTTATTAGACGTTGTTTCTAAAAAGACAACAGAAAGTTTACAATTACAGTTCTTTCTTTTATAAGCAAGTAACTACTTTATAAAAGGCACGTATAAATGACCCAAAAGAGGAAAAAAAAGAGAGAGAAACACAAATTCTGTGTGCTTCGACCTGTAGAATAGAACTAGGCCTGCAGGACCTTTTATTGCAACTGTTCAGTGACACCTCTCAGTGCAGTGCTCACTGTCTCTGAACTGTCACTGAATTGATGAGTGAGTGAGGCTATTGTCTAACTTCCAATTACAGCAGTAACTGAAAGTTCTCAGCATCAGAGGTTTCTGAAACCATTCAGAACCTGCTTTCTGTTTGGCATTTACAATATTCAGGCAAGGATCTACATTAGACAATACTAAAGAAAGATGGGGTCAAGACCTGCAAAGCTACTTTCCACTGCACTATTAGAGCAGTTCAATAGAGAAAAGATCATGTAAAAGTTTTGCCCAGTACAAATTATAATCACCTACAACACACACACACACACAGAGAATATTTTGTAAACATCAGAAGACAAAGAGGTGAGAGAAATATCCTAACCTGACTCTCTTCAGGAAGTTCTGAAATCCTCTTCACATCACATTTGTTTGCGACGATTATAAGTGGCTGATAAGGAAAAAAACATCTTAATTCAAGCTACCATGTTATAAAACCCTGGGGTTTATTAATAATGTGAACCAAACACACCTTGTTAGCAAACAATGGCTTAATATTCTTGAAAAGCTCCACCTGCTCCTCTAGGCTATGCCCACACTGCTCAGACACATCCATCACGTAGAGCACAGCAGCACGCAGATGTGCCAGGGCAGTGATAGCCTGCATCTCAATGGTGTTCCTGTCCTCCAGGGGGTGATCCAAAATGCCAGGGGTATCTACAACCTAAAATTAACATCATTAAGTCAGGTGTTATTGATCAGCTATTGCAAAACACGTGCTTGGTTGTTCATCAATATTGTCTTTTTGAAGACAGCAACACTTTCTCCTTTCAGTCACAAATAGGACTGTGAGCTCTGCCAAATTGAGAATGTCAAAATGGAGAAATGGGAGAAGAATGAGGTTTCAGCATAACCAACACTAAAGTATTGCAGAGGAAGGGAAAATGCTGCCCCAACCTGGCCCAGAATTTGACAGTGATAAAAAGTGACCTGGCTTTAGTCAGTAATTCCATTTCCCATCTTCCCTCCAATTGAAAACAGACCCATTCATGTAGATTTTTAGAACAGGCTTTGACTGCTGCCCTCATTTGGCACGCTGTACCTTGCACAGCAGCTGCCAGACACAGCATGTCTCATCAAGACACAAAAATGCAACTCCCATGGCAAAAAGGCAAATCAGACTATAACCAACTCACTCTTTCAAGAAAATGCAAAACAGCAACAGTTCTTACCTGCCAACGTAGATACTTATAATCCATATGCCCCACAAAGAGGGATTTCGTGGTAAAGGCGTAAGGCTGCACTTCTACATCTGCTCTTGTAACCTTGAAACAAGATTTAGTCACACATTCATTTAAAATTTTGTGAAGTTGCAAGAAGAGTATCAAAATTATAATACACGTCCTTTGCTACACAGGGGAAAAAAAAAGCTAAGAAATGGTTATTCTAGCTTCTCTGCAAGCAAATGCTGGTCAAATGCAAGCAAACGTCTGTCAGAAAATATGCTAATGGGATGCTATTTTGGAAAACATAAGGATTTTAAAGAGTGAAATCTATCATAATTTTCCATTTATTCCTCCAGGAATTTCATTCAACCTCTCCTCACACATTTGAACTTGCTACTGCTCACATCAGACACTGCCACAACGATATCATACTGTTTAGAAGTTACCTTATTTTAATGACATGGTATGTCACTATTATTTATGGAAAAACCAATCACATACCTTATTTATAAAGCTGGATTTCCCAACATTTGGGTAGCCACACAGCAGAAGAGTTCGTGTGTTGGGATCAATGGATGGCAAACGAGACAAATGCTGTCGCACTGAAATGTTAAAAGATTTTTTAAATATCTCTGATAAATTAAGTTTTACTGAGATGGAGTAAAAATACACATGCTGAATTTTTCACATAAAAATGAGTAACATTTATGATATAATATGATCATTTATGGAAGTGTGTAATAGTCTGCAGACTCCACAATTATCTACATACAACAAATATAAGATTTCATAAATATTTAAGAAATGAAGACCACTGTCTTATAGCTAGAATGACTCCACCAAATCAGGCAATGTAACCTGAAGGACTAATAAGTCTGAACTCAGGACTAATGTTTACAAAATCTTTAGCAATTATTTTTCACATATACGTTAGTGAAAAGAATGGTGAGTAAAAGCACAGCTGTGACTTTTGAACAAAGAAAAAAGTTGTATCACTGTTAGTTACACCATAACATTCAAAGAACATTCAAAGAGAAAACTATTTTGTTGAAAAATAAACATTAAGTACTTGGGGATTTCAAAACTGTTTCTGTGTTTCCTGGACTTGTAACCTGTACTAAATGCATTCTTGTACATGCTATTAACGTAATAAACTTTATATCCAATTCACATGCCTTTGTTTAGCCCAGCTGTAACACCAACCTTGCTCCAAATACTCCAGGCTTTGTTTCTGCCTCTTGATGATGGTGCACATGCGTCCCAGGGCTGCCCGCTTGAGCTGCTTGCAGCGGTACAGAGAGTCCCCGTACTTCATCAGCCGCACGTAGTCCTTGGCAACACTGCGGGCACACAAGAGCAGAACTCAGCCAACAATCCCCCAGGCACGTGCAAAAGCAAAAAATCTGTGTCCCTTACTTGTCAATCAGATTCTTAGCAATATTGATCTGCCCCAAAGCCAACTTGTAGTGATCTTTGTCGTACAGAACGTTCATCAGATCCGCGTAAAAAGGATGAATATCCTAAAACAAAAGCACAGTAATAAATTTAATCTCGTGTTTTCTTTCTTCAAGAGGACTATTTCTTGGACATTGTGTAAGTTCTACTTATTTCTCCACTACAGCAATACAA
Organism: Rhipidura dahli; assembly: GCA_013399225.1. Lineage (NCBI taxonomy): Eukaryota > Metazoa > Chordata > Aves > Passeriformes > Rhipiduridae > Rhipidura > Rhipidura dahli. The sequence goes on along the minus strand of VXAC01000332.1, from coordinate 1,928,843 downwards.
TGACACTAAAAGCCAAACCGTTTTCATTACTATCTTATGTAAGAAAAATAATCTGCTTGGTCATTAAATGCATGAACCTTAATCGCTCTGAATTTCTTCTGCAAACACATCTTTGACTTATTCATGCAGAGTTTCTATTTGACCTTTTGCTTTCTAAAACACTTTATATTACAACTCTGAAGTCTTTTTTCCAAGTAAAAAACTCCAAGAAGCCGACAGAAATTGTCTCGAAAAGGGAATTCATATTATAGCAGAAACACAGCAATACTATTAATTCCTCTTTTTTTCCTGAGTGCTGCATTAAATGCTATACAAGACTAGATAAAAAGGGTTTTTTAAATGCCCAAATAAATCCTCACTTTTTCAAGGAAGTAGCATCTCTGGTACAAATCTTTTAAACAGAGTATATCAGTTAGATATGTATTTATCTGAAGAAATTTCATCATGTCACGTTGAAAAAAAAAAAAAAACAGAAGATATTTCTGCGAATTATGGAGCAGCACTGGATATGAAATTATCAAGAAAAACAATTTAACAGGTCGACAATTTCAGCATGAGCAGAAAACTGCCCATAATAAAAAATAATAAAAAGGTACCACTGGACACATGGATCCAGTGGCAGTTGTTGCAAGTTAATACTGTGTTTGCAATGCAACCCTTCACGGGGCTGAGAACAACATTTATGTTGTCAAAGTAACTCCTGAAGATGGAAAGCAATGTGATATATTATATTTCTTGCTTTCTGGATGTATTTTCTATGGAAGACTAACCCTAAGCACAGTGTCCATATGCACACACAAAGAAGAAATAGGCAGACACAACATACTTTTAAAAACCTCCACATTTCTCTTTTTCTCCTTCCTCTCTCTTTTTCTCTTCATTCAACAGCAACTTCTAGCAAACATATTTGATCAGCTAAAATCTCATAAAACCCAACCTTTAATGACCATCCACAAGCACAACTTAGACCTTTGTTCTTAGCACGAAAATACTACTTTTGCAGTACAGGCTTTACCCACAACTACTCACAGTAAAGTCTACTGGAAATCAGCTAAACTGTCTACACAGTGAAATTGGCAAATGAGAAAACACTTACATCCAACTTCGGGAAATCTGTTAAGATCTGAGTGAGTCTGTCATGGTAATTTTGTTGGGTATATTTGACTTTTCGCATATAAAAATGTCGAATCCGATGGATTTGATAATGTTTATGAATGACAGTTGGGGTCTTTCGCTGAGTCTTTGACAACGTCAAATCTATGAAGTCCTGCAATCAAGGAAACATGATTAATTACACAAAACGTCGAGTTCTTGTAAAGGCAGCAATTTTGTTTTGGTGGAGAAGCAGCTGACTAGTGAAGTGCATCCACAGTTCCACACGTATGTTTTAGGACAGGCAAAAAAGAGCAGTTTGCACATTCCCTGTGCAGTTTCCATTTCAATGAACCGCGGGCTGCCTCCGGCCCAGCCGCCCCAGCCAGTCCGAGCCCGGCGGGGAGTTCCCCTCACCCGGCTTAATTTTAAACCCCTTCCTCGGACTGGCAAAGGACTTTATTTTGAAGGAAGAGCCTGCGACGAGGTTCGGTATGATGAGGTTGGGTTCAGGTTTGGGGGGATTATCGTGGGGGCCACCCCGACAGCTTCGCAGGGAGAAGCGCGGCCTAAGAATCCCTGCTCCTGTCTGACAGGACCCCCCCGACACTGTACATGGTATGGGCCGCCGGGCCCAGCAGCACCAGCCCAGGGCGAGTCCACGGCTCTCGCGGGAGGGGGAGGAGGCGAAGGCCGACACCAGGCCGACACCGCGGAAGGGGCAGGACGGCAGTGTGGTCCTCGGGAGCCGCCGGGCGGGAGGGACGGTCCGGTGCGGAGGGCGCTGAGGGCCAGGACAGGGACAGGGACCGGGGGAGCGCGGCCGTACCTTGGCAGACGGAACCACCGTGATCTTCTTGAAGTTGTAGAGCGCCATGGCCACCGCCACCGCCACCGCCACGCCACGCGCCGGAAAGGAAGCGAGCGCCGGGCTCTCGCGAGAGCTCCGCGCCGGGAGGGCGGGGAAGGGAAGGAGGGGAGGGGAGGAGGAGGAGGGGGAGTTAGAGAGAGAGAGAGAGAGAGGGAGAGGGAGAGGGAGAGAGGGAGAGAGGGAGAGATGGGGCGAGGGAGGGAGGGAGAGGGAGAGATAGAGATGGGGAGAGGGAGAGGGGGGGTAGGCACTTGGAGGTGAGTCTGGGCCTTGCCAGAGAAACAGCAGGATTCGAGCAATGGCTCCTCGATGGAAGATTCAGGGCAGACATGGCTTGTGCCCGTAGGGCCGAGAAGGCGAAATACACCCTCACCCTGTTGAGCGATGTGTAAAGGCTGATTTCCATTAGCACGAAGGAGCAGAGAATAAGGATGGAGGAAGGACCCCCAAAAGCCTTACCGGGGCCAAGGGGCCCCCGACTGGCCTCCTCCCCAGGCTGTCACAGCTGGCCATCAGCGCTGTGGTCCAGGAGAGGCACCCACCGGGTGGGTCTGCAGGAGCAGCTCTCTGAGTTACCCATGGGATACCTGGAAGAACATCCTGGGATTGTGCAAGAAGAATCACACAATCAGTTAGGTTGGAAAAGACCTCTGAGGTCATCGAGTCCAAACACCACCGTGTCAACTAAATGCCACTTTGCCACATCCTTAAATCTTTCCTTGAACACTTCCAGGGACAGTGACTCCACCACCTCCCTGGCAGCCTGTTCCAATGTCTGATCATCCCTTCTCTGAAGAAATTCTTCCTGATGTCCAACCTTCCCCCGGTGCAGATTGAGACTAAGTCCTATTGTCCTGTTGCTGGTTGCCTGGGAGAAGAGGGAAGCCCCACCTGGCTGCCCCCTCCTTTCAGGCAGTTGTAGAGAGCAACAAGGTCCCCCCTGAGCCTTCTGTTCTCCAGGATAAACAACCCCAGTTCCCTCACCTGTTGCTCATATAATCTGTGCTCCAGATCCTTCCCCAACTCCACTGCCCTTCTCTGGACATGCTCCAGCACCTCAACGTCTTTATTGAAGAATGTTACACCTTGAAGAATGTCTTGAAAGACACACAGGATGTTTAGAGGAAGGACCAAAGCTGTGAAGAGTGAGGGACTACTGTGAATAAGGGAGGGAAAAGTGTGGGGAAATTGAAAGAAAAGGGGATAAAAGAGGCCAGTAGCACATCATGGTCAGTACAGATGTCTGACCATAGCCTGCACATCCTGTCACCCCAGTCTGCCCTTCTTACTAAACTCCATTCTGACCATTTTCCAGATTGAGGGGGCTCTCGGTTCTGTTCCTGTGAGTATGAAGCCAAGTGCCTGCCCCAGGAAAAGAGGCAGAGATCCACAGTGGCCATGTTTCTGGGGTGCCAGGAACCGGAGGGACTGTGGTGCATGCACACTGTGTGTCAGTGTGTGTGTACATGCAGACACACACACTCAACTGGCTGAGGAAGTTGGGGCGGTTCAGAGGAAGTTGTGTGGAAACCTCATAGCAAATTTCCAGTGTCTGATGGGGGCCTACAGCAAAGCCAGAGAGGGACTCTGTCAGCAAGTGATAGGACAAAGACTAGTGGGTACAAACTGAAAAAAGGGGAAATTTAGGTGATTTATTGGGGAGAAATTCCTCACTGTGAGGGTGGGGAGGCACTGGAACAGATTGCCCAGAGCAGTGATGGATTCCCCATCCCTCACAGCATTCAGGGTCAGGCTGGATGGGGCTTTGAGCAAGCTGGGATAGCAGAAGGTGTCCCTGCCTATGGCAGGGGGATTGGAATGAGTTGACCTTTGAGGTCCCTTCCTCAAACACAAACTCCTCTGTATATGTGTGTGAGTGCAGCTGGGAGAGCAGGGGCTCCAGGGGCCAGAATGATCCAAGTGTTGAGGCTCTGTGTGAGCAGACACATGCACAGGAATATCCGCACTGCAGGAGTCTGTTCCTGCTGCAGGTGCCCACTCAGTCTTCCTTCCAGATGGGCCTGAGGCCATGGGGCTGTAACAACCTCACCTCCATCAGGCTACTGGGCTTTTAACCCCAAACTCACACACTCTTACTTCTCTCTTTTTTTTTTTTTCCCTTTATTTCCTTTTTTTCATAGTAACTTTCTGTGACTTGTCTCATACTTAATTGTAAAAACAAAGCAAGAGTGAATTCTAGAGCAGTTTATGAACTTGATTGTATCCTGTGCTCTGGAATTTTTTATGTATCTTCAGCAAACATGAGATCCAGAGATCTAAGATACCTGAATGTAGGCACATCCTGCAGTCTGCATCTCTATCCCTGTTTTCCACTTGACAGTATTAGTAAGCTGGCATGCACATCAGTTTTAAATAAATTACAAATTACTTGATACACTTTGGGGGCAAATTAGTTTAGAAATTAGGAACTACCTTGGCTTCCACTGTGGGGTTTTTTTTCTTCTTCTCTCCACATGAAACATGATATTTTCCACTTGAGAGAATTTAGCTATGTATTAATCTGTCATTGCATATTTTTCTACAGTACTAGAAATTTAAATGCATAGCTCATTTTACATTTCCTTTATTTCACTGCATTCCTGGTTTTGCTGAAATGCTCCAAACAGCTGTCCAATGCAGTGGAAATTTGTAAGGTATTTGAAAACTTAAGAATTCATTTTATCAGCCAGACAGTAGTTAATCCTTTCCAGCAATTAACTTCAGTAATGACTGTATGAGCACTGTTCCATCATAAACACGCAGTTAGAGCCATTCCTGCCTCCAGTCTCATGGTGGGGCTGCAGCTGCCCCCTTCTGAAGGGACATGCAGCTTCCTAAACATTTTGATAGGACCACTTGTGTCTGCCTTCTTGAGCAGTGAGATTTGACTTCACACTTTATTTCTATTGCATTTTGCCTGTGAATACATCGTTTTATAGAGTAGAAGGAGCTTTTGACCCCACATTTCCTCAGTTTTTGGAAAGATCGCTGCAGGAGGTGGCCTGGGACACTCAGACTGCCCAGCAGCTGGGACTGGCAGCCCCAGCCCTCCCCAGTCCGTGGCACCTGTAGGTGTGAGCCCCCAAGGCCCATGTGCCCACTGCAGGGACTCCAAACTCACATGCAGATGTGCTCTGTGCACACCCCATGAAACTGATCCTCGACATTCAGATTATCCAGGAGGAGGCCCTGGCACCCCTGCTCTCACATGCCTGGACATTACTGCTTTCTTGGACAGTTTTCAAGAGAACAAGTTCCAAGACCAAATTTGGGTACTGTTACAGGTATTGTATCCTTTTATTTCAGAAGTCATGAGAAGTAAGACCATGTCAAATTATGTTTCTTTTGGTCCAGAAAACCGGCTGTTTTTCTACACTCAGACATTCTCAGTCATGTTTATGGTAAATTTCTGGCATGTAACACTTACTCTCCATTTCATGTTTAAAACACCATTCTAGTAGACTGCAATTCATATCAATTTGAAATTGAATGACACAAAATTATTCTTGTACATCGTACAAGGGTAACTAAAGGCACCAGCAAGACTCAGACCATGTGCTGTGCCAATGAGCCAGAGAGGAACTTGCAGAAACAGGCACAAGAATGGACACTGGTAGATGGCAGGTATGAAAAACTATTGCTTCTTCTCTAGCATCTCCTCCAGGCTTCATCAGAGAACATTGATCTCTGAACTACCAACCCAGAAGCATCACATTAAATACAGAAAGCTACAAACACACAATAGTGCTTCCATTTCTCTGCAGTATCTGAAATATCAAGAGCATGATTTTATTTTGAAATGGTGCCATTTCATATCAGCACACAAAAGGCACATCACACACACAGGGGAAGTTCCAAAATTAAATTATTGAGTATCAGACTCTCTTACTAAATTATCATTACAAAGGGCACGTACAGTGATGGATCAAAGAGCTTTTTGGAGAGTGACAATACTGCTCCAGAAGAGTAATGTCATCTAATGCATCTCAGTGACGTGGCTGAGACACACATAGGAACACACTCAGGAATGCAATGTTAATAGCTGTAGTACTGTGTAATCCTGGGAAGTTGTTTAAGGAAATACGAGGACGCACTGTGTTCTGTCTTTCCCAGCTGCTTCTCTTTGTGGTTATTGGAGAAGGAGACAGCTTTTCCAAAATGGAGATGGGCAGTATATCCTTTTGTTCCATGATTTGCCACAGCAGCATTACAGGGAGCAGCAATGGCAAGAGGAGAATGTGCTCTGTCTGGCAGCCCCTGCTGCAGGGTACCAGGGGTGGCCCTGTGGCAGGAGCCCCTCATGCCCAGCACCAGGATAAGCAAGGGTGCGTGGTGCTGCCAGGGTAAGGTCAGAGTTGTGTAGGCAGGAAAGGGCTCGTGGAGAGCTGCCTTCTCCTGTGTCCTCTGCGGGCATTCAGCCAAGAACACAGCCTGGGAGAGTCCTCTAAAAGCCTTAAAAGAGCCCCAAGTGGAGCTTCCGAAGCGTCTTGTCTCATCCTTCCTTTCCTGAGAAGTCGACAGCCAAACTGAAAGAGTGCAGAGCCTCAGCAGATCATACTGACAGTTGCTACATTGTACATTCCTGATACTAAAAAACCCCCTGAAACCACCTTAAGTTTGGTGATTCTTACGGTCAGGAAAGAGTTGCTTTGCTAATCATTCTGAATATGGACACAGTGTTAGAGTTGGCAAGGTCTTGTCATGCTTTAAGGAATAGGTAATTCTTCTGCAAAAATAGCGCCTCATGTCAGCCTTGTCAATGCTCTGGCCCCGACACAGTGGCACCAGTGGGTTACATCTTCTCAACGAGCCACATCCAGGCTTCCTTTACTGGAAGAAAGTGCTCATGGTGGGCAGTTCAACACAGTGTGCCCTGGGCAGCTCCCCAAGACACCTGAGGGGAATGGTGGGCTCTTGCCTGGCTCTCAGGTGCAAGAGAGTTATTTTTGTGTTCCACTAGCTCACCTTCTAATTTTTAATTATCACCCTATCTTTAAAATACTTTACATCCTGCTGACCCATTCATGACTCACGGTAGCTCCATGGAAAAAGGAGTGTTGGCAGAGATCTTACTGAGCCTCCTTGTGATCAGAGGCTCTTGACAGAGGCTCAAAGTGCGGGATTCATTGGCATTAAGAGTTAAACTGCGCTCACAAAAGGCTAATCACTTCTGTGAGCCTTCCCTGAATAGTGAGGGAGGAGCCAGCCCGGAAGCATTTAGCATGTGAGAGAGAGAGATAAAAGGGAATAAAAAAGAACAAATAATAACAGTAGTGTTGGAAAGTAACACAGAGTAGGGCCATATTAAGATTTTACTTAATTATTATTTTATTTACCTTGTTTAAGGCTTGAAAGACTTTAAGATCCAGGAATGTAAAAATCAGAAGGATTCAAGATTACTGAGTGGATATTTCTCCAAGAGCAGAAGCAGGATTTGCTTTGCACTCGCAATAGATATCAATTTCCTACTTTTATCAAACTTCACATGCTTGGAAATTATTTCAAGTGTTCTTAGATGTGTGCACTTGACAACATCTGCAGTTGTCATTTTTGCTGGCACATATAATTGCAGGCACATTTTATTGTACTTAGATGCCTATTTTGTTTTGTCTGGGAAATGAGCAGTTTGATATCTAAATGTGCCTGCAATCAGCTATGACATAGACTCTATATCTACAGATGTATTTTTGACATAAAATTGGAAATGAAGTTGATGTCCTTTCCAAAAGTAATGCCTTCGTCCTCACATTGCTACGCTGAAGATAGCAGGTTTCAGGTTTTGTCATAATACTAAATCTTTGTCAGCGTGTAGTTAAAATGTATTAGCAATGACATTTAAAAATATCACCCCGATATCGCTGAACCCATTGAAACAGCCAAGGAGCTGCAAGTAGATAAAACAATATTTGATGAAGGTGGCAGCTGGGAAAGCTCTGTGCAGTGTGGGCTCAGCAGGTGGGGCTTTGGAGTCACAGTGTTGTCATGCTGCCAAAAGCAACAGTGCAATTCTCTGGGTAGTTTCAGAGCATTCTGCTGGATCCATTGGTTTCAGTGTAAGGCACAGTAATGATATGTTTGCCAAGTACTGTATTTTGAACTACTGATACTGTTACAATTTGCCCTAATGACTCATTCTTTATGGATCCTACTTCTGTGGGTGGCCCCAGGAGCTCATGTTTCTGGGTTGCAATTGCTGGTTATCCAAGTCCTGGAACAGTCAGTTGTGTTCCCTGGTGTAGATCCCATGGAAGGATCACCGGTCTGCCAGCATCACTGGTTTTTCTCCATGAGTCACTCTACATGTCAGGCTAGCAGTCATGTCTGAAGACTCAGCTGCCCTAATCTAGATCGTGTAAGGCTGGTTGCAGGCTGGCTTTTAGGCAGTCAACAACAGTTCTGCAGTTCCCTATTCTTGCAACCAAAGAGGTGAGAGAAAGGACGGAACATTTCTCCTGAGTCAGAACAGACTCCCTTGGATGGCAGGAGCTTCTCTCCTCTAAATACAGAGCCATCAAATAAGTCCATGTTCCACTATTTTAGTTTTGTATTTTCATTACTTTCTAGTCACTGACCTCCCTCTCCCCCAGCCCTTCAGCTGCCAATCTCTCCACCCATCACAAACCCTTTCTTTTCACATCTTTCAGTCCTGCCTATACAGATCCATACGTCAGTCACACCAGCATTGTTCTTGTCAATCACATGGATGCTGCCTGGCATTCTTTCAAAGAAAAACTAAAAATACCTGCTAATTACATGGGCTGTAGAACCATTCATTATTTTCAGAATTAATTTCTTTTTCATTTTTTTTAAAACCTGTCATTGATTCTTGTTCAATGAGAATGTCCTTGCAGTATTTTTTCTTATCCATTAAATCAGCAAAACTCCCTGAGACATAAATGTGATTTGGTACTGAGCATTCTGGGCTTCCCTTTGCTGTTGTTTCTCCTGTGTTTGCATATGGCACACAAACACACTGTACTGTGAAAAGATGCTATTTGTATCACAGTGTGACAGAGGAAATTGAAACCCCTTCCTTACCTGATTGGATTTTTATAAGGTCACCTTGTCACTGTGCTGATAGAGAACCTTTCAGCAGTACCTGTATGTCTTCACAGGTTCTTGAAATAATAAAGAGCTAAATTCAGAAGAGCCTTTGATAGCAAACTCTGATGGTGACTGATTTAATGTATATGATTTACTATATAATCTCGTATTTGCTATGAATCATTGCTACTAAAGCAGTGTCAGAAACACAGAAATTGTGAACTTAAAGGGACCTGCATGTTATTTCTGGGGGGTGTATTATCACAGCATCATCTGTGAATAATTGCTATGTATCATATAATAATTTATCATGTTGTCCTATGCATGCATACATATATACATACACATGTGTATCTGTTTATAATATATACATATGTGATAATATAGATCACATGTCTCTTATGTGTTAAATAACAAATGACATATTAAAATATACATGGTCTTGTAATGACAAAACAGTCCTGGCCTTTAGAATTTATTTCGCACATGTTTTGAGAATTATAATTTGATATATGGTCCACTGAACTAGTACTGGTAATTGAAACTTGTGTAGTACCAAGACAGGAAGTCAAAGCTGCAAAGAAATACCTGGAAAAGACCCGAGGTTGTGAACCATTGTTCTGTAATACTTGATAATACTTAGGAACACTTACACAGCACTTTCCATTTTCCCAGCTTTTAAAGAAACCTAATTAATTAAACTTTGCAACATAGTAAGTGCTCATATAATTCTCAAATAATAGCACATATCCAGACAGCCCAACAGGAGATACAACAGAGGGCTCCAGAGACAAGGGGATTGTGGATGGAGCTGCAGGGGATGCAGCTGCTGTTGGTCTGTGTCTGACCCAGAGCATGAGCTCCCACAGACAAGTGTGCAGACAGAACAGTAATTGGTGTTCAGTTACTCCTGTTTCTCTGTATTAACACCAAGGATCATGAAGGATCCTGTGCATGTGATGCAGAGAACTGATCTGAGACATCCAGTCACTGGCATTTTGTTGGAAGTGAGACAACTGCTGTGCAGTTGATACAGGGGAGCTCTTCCATGTGGTCTGTAGATGAGTCCCATATACACTGTGCCATTGTCTACATCCTTCACATTCAAAGCTACACTGCAAAAAGCCACATCTGGCTGGCTAGGAAGCAGCTGTGCCTGTGGTCAACATTTGCAAGGACCATGCTTGTACCCACAGATTCTTTGGCAAGAAGATTTGCCAGCAGCAATATAAAGAAATAGCAGGCATATAAAGTACAGACAGCTTTTTACAGCTGAGCAGTGCTGTTTTGCATTAAAGGTGTTGGAGGCTGTATGCAGGCATGGAAAGTTCAGAAAGCAGTCCTTGGCTGCAGCCAGAAATGCCAGCTTTTGTGATAAGCTGCACGTAGTACTTGGGAGACCTTGTTGGTACCTCACATGGTCTGCAACGTTTTGCAACCTTTACTAATGACCCACATCTGCCATTTCAGACTCTTCGCTCACAATGGCAGCTGGAGGGAGAGGCGGGGGAGGATAGAGAGGACCAGGCAGGTCCTATCCCCCTCCTTCCCACCATCCTTGGCAGCAGACTTGGAAGATTGGCAAAGAGCACATGTCCAGCTCATGGGGCAGAAGCACAGGGGTTGGGAGAGGACTGCCTTGCATGTCTAAAGCCATGCTTAGGGCCATCCATCAGAAATTATGTAGGTGCAGTCCCTGGGTATGTTCCCTGGCAGTGTTCAGTGTACCAGCACAGGTGTGCCCAACATGTGTGACTCACAGGCCTGGGGAGCTCAAGGTCACAGCCCCAGCCAGGTCTCTGCATGGTCCAGCACATGGTCTGGGCACTGCAGAGTGCCTGTCAATATGGGCACAGCCAAGGGATTCCTCCTGTCAGCCCTGCCTCCGTGGAAGTGCAGAGGTGGAAACCAGAACACTGATTCTAACCCACAAAACCCGCATGGCTTTGGATGTGGTCACCTGTGACATGCCCTCCTCTGTGTAAGTAGAACGACTGTGCAAGGAAGGCACTGCAGATGGGCTGTGCTGTCCAAGGGGCTGGGACACAAGGGAGCACTGTACCCATCTCCTCAGGGTTACCAGAGCCCAACTGTGTCATTCCAGATGCTTCAGTGTTTCTTCCTTTACCCCATCAAGTCAGGGAGTGGCTTATTTGTAACAGCCAGCACAGAGAATGCACTTGGGAAAACGATGCTCTCTCGCTAACCCCAGAGTCCATTTGTTTATCTGCACTCTTCCTTCCCCTGCAGGGAAGCTGCTGGGCAGGAGGTGTTTCTGTGCCAGCTGCTCCCGAGCTCAGCTCGGCCGGGCCCTGGACTGCTGCAGGAGCAGGTAAACACAGCTGAGAGAAGAGCTCCTGGCTGTAGCCAGGGTTGGGTCCCTGAGCTGTGTCTGGGGACACACACACAGTTAGGCTAGCTAAGGAAATTGCAGGCCACACAGCCCCCTCGAGGTAGTGATGGATCAGAGTGGTTCCCAAGGTCTGAAGGGATGCAATGCATCACATCGGCAGCAGCAGCCCCCAGGGCAGCCAGTCATGGTCCTGCCCCCGAGGGATGGTGAGGTCTGTTGTGTAACACACAAGATGGGCTTTGGACAGGTGTTCTAGTGAAGAGTGTGCAATTTTATTTTCTTTTAAATGCAGGCACTTCAGAATCGTGCAAGTGCAGAGGAAACATCTGATGTTAATTCTTTCTTTGTATCATCAAAATTGAAAAAGGAAATTAAGCTTTGCTAGCAAATAACTGAAATACAGTCAAGATTATTGTATGTCAAATTACAACTTGCAGTAATCCTTCATCTCCACATTATGAATTCATAAAAGGAACTGCAGCATGGTTTTAATTATTAACTACCACATAATGGAGTGGGCAATACAATATCCTGGAGATTTTCTTTTTTTTTTTTTTTTCATATGGGGGATCTCAATTTAAATTCTGGATATGGCTACAAGTTAAAGCAAATTCTCAAATTTCAGTGTCACCTTTCGCTATTCTCACAACAAAACCCCAATTAAAATGAATTCCTCCAGGAACAATTATGGCAGTGCCGATTTCTGTCCATTTTTAAGTGCAGATCAACATATCCCTATGAAGGTATCTTGCACAATGGGTGCATATTAATGTCAGGAATACAACATCCCTCATCCAGGAAAAAATAAAAGGAATTCTGATGACTTCATTCATCTTCCCTGTCAAGTGACCTGTAATGCCTAAATAAATGGATATTTCATAACACATATTTGTAACTAGAAACAGCTGGAGGGTGAGTACAATATTTTCCAGTCAACAACATGGGATTCTAGAGGCTTTTTATTTTAAATTCTGTACATGTTGAATACATCCCCTGCTCAATTACCTCTAAGTGAGATGGACATTGGATGAGTGTGACTATCAGTTAAACTGAAGTGCTTTTATGACACTTGATCAGTCTAAAGGAATCTGGAAATGAATGGAAATGATGCTCTTCTTCAAGGAGAAGTTCCTGGGCTCTAGGTGTATGCAGACAGGATAAGATCAGCCATATGGACCAGGACACCTTGAGTGGAATTCTCTGAACACATACTGTTCCAGAAGATTGTCTTCAACAGAAATGGAATAGTGACAAAAGAACCTATGGTGATAACTAGGTGGATCTTCAGAAATACCATACCAGTGTCCTCACATCAATCTGACAGACACTAGAGGTTAACCAGCACCCTTTGCTTTGCTTTTTGCACACTAGAAATAAGTTTTAGTAGGACATTGCTTTGAGCTTCCCTACCCCATGGCTCTGACAAAACAGCATGATTAAGTGATAAGTTCTTAAGATTTAGGAAAATATATACCAAGAGGAACTCATAGAACAGTATGAGTTAAAGTGAAATCCTGGTTCTACTGTGATTTCTCTTTGCTGTTTCTGGGGAAGGTGTCTGCATACACTACATTCTGTATTAAATTTACAGAGAACCGACCCATCTCAAGGGCAGAGGTGTGAATCTTTCCAGTCCTTTTCATTGTAGTTTACCAAGAAAGAGTTTTCCTTAATGAATTTTTGCTTGTGAGCTTGTTCTGCTCTGATACAGCTAGGGAATTATTATCCCTCTTAATGCTAATTCCTGGGGTTAAGTTGTAATATATTAGACATTTTGCCTGGGATCAATTTTTTGAAATGTACTTTTAGTATTACAGTGTATTGCCATCTCTTTATTCCTATTTTCTTGTACATAATACATTTTCTATGATTTCTGAAGCATTAGGACATGTTGTACAGTTTTAAACCTGCCCAAAGGTGTGCTCTAGTGCATAGGCAAGCCATTAGGGCTTTTTATATAGAAAATGTATTTGTTACCTAAACAGCTGAAATCTTACCCCATGCTTTAGAATTTAGCTAATTCTAAAGAGGGAAGAGAAACCTCTCTATACTCAGCCTGAGCTCCTCAGACCTTCTTCAATATGGTATTATCATGCTGCAAAGAGCACCACAGTAGGACCTAAGTCCATGTACAATTGAAGATGTGGGATTACAGACTTCTTTCCCCTCCCTATGTGATGCAATCCACCCCGCACACTGTTAGTTCAAACCAGAAACATGTCCCAGTCCTTTCAGTATGAGGAATGTCTTGTATTCCCCTAGAAAGGACTGGTAGGATCTGCAGCTCCCATCACCAGGGCAGAGGTTAAAGGAGGAATGTGCTTCCTTTAAAATAGAGAGCTGTCAAAATTCAACATTGGACAGCAGAACCTGGGAGAGGAGAAAAAGTGTCATAGTGGCACTTCTGTGCACACTCAGAAGAACCATCTGCTGGGAAGGGCAAAGGGATAGGGAGGCTCCTTCCATGGCACCACCTTTGCTTGGCAGGAAGGCAAGGAGCCAGTGGCCACATCCCCCTTTGTCCTCTTTCTACATTACGTGCTGCTTCCTTTGATGCTACAGAAGAAGAGCAGAAACATTTCAGTGCACCTCCACTTCTGTCAGAGAAAAGCTCGTCCAGCCTGGCAGCCAGAAACCATTTCTATAGAAAATACAAATTGGTGCTTTCCTGATAGAAAACATCCAAAGAAAGGAAGATATGCAGGGTGCAGGCTTATCAGCAAAGGCTGTTGTGGTTCATAGCACCAGCCACTGCTGCCAAGCTCAGAGAGGAGCAGAATTAATTATAAAGAGTCTTCAGAGAGGGGAGATCCTTGGTAAAAAGAGAGTTTGTTCTCTTCAACCCAGAATGAATCAGCTGGGAGGTGCTTCTCACTGAGAAGAGACACCAGGTTCCCCTGCCAGACTAAGATCTCCCCTATCTCAGGGGAAACTGGGTTCACCAGGACCAGAGCTCACGGCAAAGGGAAAGGATTAGGGGAGAACTTAGTTTGTGGGCTTCCACTTTCCCACCTGGGAAGTGAGAGGGGCATTCCATTTTCCCTGAGGTGGTGGAAACCAGAGATCAGAACAAATGGAGTTCCTTTTCTTTTAAATTAAGCATTGTTTTAACGTTAGAGGGAGTGAGAGGCTCTGCCGCATTGCTGCAGGGAGGGGAGGATCTCTGAGCAGAATGAGCAGTGGTGCTTGGTTTGATCTTGCCGGGTGCCCAGACATTTGTTAACTGCCTTGATCTTCTTGTGATGGAAGAGGGTGTTTCTCCTGACATCGCTCTACAGCCTCTTGTCTCTACTTCTGTTTGTTCCGCATCCCCCTGCTGCGACCCCTTCTGAAGGATGTGCTGAGAGCTCACCCAGCCAGGTGAGTCCAACAGGGAGTAGCTGCTTCAAGGGGTTTTACACAGAGAGAAGCCGTGGTATCGTCACCAGCTGAATGGTGCTTACATGGACTGCTGTCAGCAGCCTGAGCCAGACACCACAGACCCTGGCACAAAACCTCAGTATCTTCACTCTGAGTCCAGTCTGATGAAGTCGATAAAAGTATTTAATCTTTTCAGTTCAGTGCAAAATTCAACTCACTTTTCCTTGGCTCCTGATTTGTCTTGTGGGATGATACTAAGAGTAGACAGTGCAGCTGAACTTCACCAGAGGAGCCCCATGGCTGAGCTCAGCTGTGGTACAAGTGTGTACAGTGATGTTGATAATTGCACAAAGCACATCAGCAGCTGCATCCCTGTGTGCCTCCAAGGAATGTCACCTCTCACATGCCTCAGCTGTGCGCTTCACCCTGCCCTCTGCAGACATTGCCATCAGAAAGGAGCTATTAAAGCTCACAAGGTTGGTCAGCAGGAAGACTGAAAAAGTAAGGCCAGGAGCTTTCCTCTGCCAAGCACTGTGAAGTGAAACTTCTGCCCATCAATGATTTGAGCAGCTGGATTCCCACAGTGGCTCTGTGTGTTGGAATACTGCAAAGTACTGCAGATGGGCAAGTCTGTCTCAGTTTACACTCTCATTCCTTTCCCTCAGTGCCTAGACACAACTGTGACAGAGAAGGAAATGATCTTCAGAATGAACCAAAAGTTAGGAGTGAAAAGTAATTACCCCATGGTGGACAGGGGCACCCCTCTCTAAGGCTGATCTCGTCCATTGGCACTGTTAAATAAATCACTGCCTCCATTCCTCTCAGCTGTCCTTACCCTGTGGCACTTGGGGTTATGGCCAGAACTTCACCAAGCTGAAATGTCCCCCTAGTTGGAGGGATTTTTATATTTAAAAGCTGTTTTTTCTCTCTCAGTTTGGCACCCAGCAGTGATAAATTCAGAAACGCTTCTGGGAAGGCAGCCAGTGCTGTTGAAACCCAAGAAAAATCAATCTTCAACAAAGAAATAAATTAAACTCTGTCACCATCTATCAATATTTGCCTCTGACTCCCCATAACAATTATATGAAAAAGGACCATTTGCTTTAAATATGGAGAAGAAGGGAACTACACACAGATATGTTTTGGAGAAAAAGAGATCTTTTACAGCACAGAGCTATTCCCAACATACTATATGATCTCCTCATAATGGGCACTGCAGGAACAAACACAAAGTCAGTCTTAAAGAAATATAGTACTGTCACCTTCAAAGTCTTTACACCTATAGAAATAATCCTCTCTTTTTTTTTTTTTTCTGTGCTGCATTTTATACAGATTTCACACTGACTTTATAGCCTAGATAAAGTGAAAATATAGCACATGTCACTTATCTAGGACAGCAGCACCAGTGGGGCATTGCTTAGCGAGCTGGCACAGCTGCATGCCCATGGACAGTGTGGATTCATGCTCTGGGAGAACAGACTCAGCCAGGTGTCCATGCGGGACTGCTGAATGTAAAGACACTACCCCTGGCTCAGGAAGTCCCTGAGCTGCACACTGCTGGAGGCTGGGCTGCAGTGTATTCAATTCAGGAAGGCAAAGCTACACTTTATCTTATTCTCACAAGCTCTTCTGGAGATCTGCTATGAAACAGTAAAAGAGGCAGAGTGCAAGGCAGGACAGAGCTTTAGTCTGACCCAGGCTGCCCATGCTCATGTTCCTCACAGAGATGCTGCACCTGAAGAGGTGCTCAGTCCTGTACCACCCAGGGGATGCTGTGTTTTACAAATGCACCCAACTCCCGAGGGCAGCCCACTGGCTGTTCATATTTGCATGTTTAAATTACATTTACCCCATTAAAATACATATCCAAATTATTTCAAACCTTCTTTCTTTTATACATTTTGGGATATATGTTTCATCCCTCATCTGATCACCAAACAGAAAAATACAGGATGTGTGACCACATCTATACATTTTTCTATTTTTTTTTTTTGTTTCACCTGGACCTTCTTCTTATTCTTGATGGAAGAGGGGAGTCTTGTCTGGGTTTTTTTTTGTTGTGGTTGTTGTTTGGTTTTTTCACTTGTTGAAACTCCCATGTCCTCTGGCTTCTCTTTTGTCAGTGTCCTCCTCAGCTGTGTCTGTCCATGGAGATGATAAAAGCTGGGGGTCAAAGGTGCTCATGGATGGATGTTTACTGGGGATTAACAGAAGAGGGTTGAGTCTGAAGCCCAAAAGTGAGCTCTATAGTTCTGCCTCTGTAGCACTTACTCTGGAGCTACAGATGAACACACAGATGAAACAGGGAACACAGATCCTCTTGTTTAACTATAAACCAAATAACTTATCCTATTCCTGGAACAAATACAAATACACCACTGGTCGTTTATATTATTTCTCCCTAAGAACCAAACATTCCTTTGATACCATTCAATTACTGAACATTTCAGCTGTCAGGAAAGAGAGGGATGAAGAGGGAACTGGTAGAGGTCTCATATCTCACACCTGTAGAAATTTCTGGCTTGTGTGAATTTTTCCATACAGAATATCTGACAATACATAGCCTGAGGTAATAATCTTCATCCCCTTTCTGTATTTTGTGGCACCAGCATTTTCAGTATGATGGATTTTTGTAACACTAGTCAGCATTACATCCAGGGCTGCTCCCTGTTGAGTTGTATAGTCAGGGTGAGAGTGCAGAGCCAGGTATGTTTCTCCTGTTCCTCCCAGCCTCCTGTTTACTGTATTATCACGGTTAAGTGGAAAGTCTGTACATAAAAATAAATAATTTCTCACTGTCCAAAAATAGGTCAAGAAAACCACTGGGCGTGCATAAGAGAGAGGCAGCTTTAAAGCACTGACTAAAAGTGATGAGGCTCCAAATTCATGTGGTTGTAATTCTTGATGCAAGTAATGGTGACAGTAATTATAATCACAATCCTTCAAACACAGCCAGGTCTCCAGGCTAGCCTGCCAGCACACTCAGTCACTGGGCCTGTTTCTACACAGAATATTTATTCAAATTTTACCATGAAAGTGCACAGTGTCCTCTGAGTTGCCCACGCTCCCGTCCTGAGGCAAGCTTCCCCAGGTGGGGCATGCCGGTTCCTCTGTGCTGCAGAGGGGAGCTGTGCCGTCCAAAAAATGAGTGCTGGGTAGGCTTGGGGAACACAAACTGGCTCAATTCCTAATCCAGCTGCTCTCCTTTATTATCGGACTGTATGTGTTACCTCTGCATCAGCGAGCTTTCCAGCTGTGCTGTTCCCGCTGGAGCTGAAAGTGCAGGGCTGAGTCCCAGCAGCACACACCAGGAACTGCTCCTTAGCAAGGGGTACCAGAGCAGCTCACCGCCCCCAGCCAACCATCCATCCTCCTGCGCTGTTGAGGGGCACTGTTACCGCCAGCCCGCGAGCAGCAGAGCCCGAACACCGGCACAGGCAGCGTGGTGGCCACGAGTGCGTGCGGCGGACACGACAGGAGGCTGGCAGGGCTCGCTGCGGGCTCCCAGGCAGCGCACACCAACCGCAGGGCCGCGCGTCCCGGGGAGGGGGAGCGCTCAGCCCCGACGGCCACAGCCGGGCGCGTTGAGCTTGGGGGGATCAGCCACCAGGAGGAGCCAGCGTAATTTCTTTCCAGGCTAATTAAGGCGTGAGCTTTCAGGTCACGTTATTAGAGTGAAGGGGGTGGAGCAGGGGGAGATGCTACCTGACTTCTGCTTCCTTTTCCCCGTGAGCACCTTGCAGACAGGGTTTGTTGTAGCAGTCGCTGAGGGCTTTGTTTTAGAGCCTGCATTCTCTGGGGGCAACGCTTCCCAAAGCGGGTGTCTCAGTCCTTGGGTACAGACTGTGCTCCGGGCGCTCGGGAGTATTTGTCACACAGTGATGGCCATGCACAGCCGGTCCAGAGCTAGCGCTGGGGGATGAATCAAAGCCACCTAAATGAGGGTGTCTCATTTAGGCTGCCTTTTCTTTTTTGTAGACAAAGAAAAATCGCGTGCCTAAATCCAGGATTTGGCTTAACCTCTTTTCCTTCATACACTCTTAAATAAAATTAATAAAAAATTGTGGTATATAAGAACAGGATATTGTTATTTTTATAATTTGAGCATTTTGGAGGTGGGTCTTGTCATTTTAGTGGCTACCAGAAACCATCTGAGCAGCAGAATATGAGCAGCAGGGGTTTGTCTATTAGGAGTATTTGGGGTCCAGGCAGTCCTCTGCCTCCTTTAAACTGTTGGTTGAAGAGTGGAAAAATGCATTAGTAGTATTGAAGACAATTTCCCTGCCTCCTGCTGGTTGCCAGCCAGAGCTGAGTTTTCTTGGCTGCGGGAGCACGGTTACAGCAGAGATGGCTCTGGTCCCCCAGCAGCAGTGGTGCTCTGGTGTTTGCTCTGAGCCCTGCGTGGATGCACAGCTCCTCTGTTAGCACACATGGGACTTCCACCACAGAGCTCAGCTTTGGAGAATAATCAGATTTTTCACAGTTTAATTGTTTTCAGGTTTTTGAGCTCATGTGGGAAAACAACTGTGAGTAAGAGCTTGATGCAGGCTGAGTTGCATGCAGGCTGGTGGAGTGCTCACAGCTCTGGCCATGTGTGGCCTCTGGGCACCAAGGAGTGGCCAGAACTTCCTCATCCTCATTCAGAGCCTTCAGTGCTTCCTGAAACAACATGACTTAGGTATGTGCTTTACAGAGCGAGAGATTGTGTTTATTTTTAAGTATTTCGCTCTAGGAATTTTTTGGATATTTTTCTTTCTCAAAATGTGTTTCATGACACTGTGGAGTCAGCTGCAGTGATTCAAATGCTGAGGAACAAGAGAATGTATGACTCCATGGGATTATTTTTAGATGCTGTGTTACATTATTTTTTTTAAAGACAAATATGCCATTTGTGGTTTAAGGAGGCCTAAACTGCAGACAGCTTAAAGCTGGGATACTGTGAGGAAATGCTGCTGTTGGGAAGCTCTTCCATATGTCTGTCATTGGAAAGCTCTCTTCTGTATGTCTGCTATTGGCCACTCTTAGGAAGGATACCAAAAAGCCACTAGTGCCTATTTATGTGCCTTTGTGTATCAGGAAAATAATCCTGTAAGGCCCCTCTTGACTGACTAGACAGGCTGGTCCCCTAAAGCCTATTTTTATTGTGCTCCAATTCTCTTTAATAAGAGTTCTGCATTGGGAAATCACACAGAACCTAAATTCAAAACTGAAGTGACTGGCCACAGATCTCAACTGAGATGTGTTCCAGTAGCTGGGAAACAGGTGGAAACTATGTCTGGAATGGTCCATATGCCTGGAATGGTCACCATAGGTGGTGGAGGGTTTACAGAGCAGAAAAGCCTCTGACCAGAAATATGCCTAAATCCAGCTTTGAATCTTAAACTGTTTTCCTGGGTCTTGATTTGTGAGGAGGTAGAAAAAGAAGTTCTGTGATTAAATGCAAACAGAAGACAGATTTTGCAGAAATTGCACATTCAGCCCTTGGCTGTGTGTGGTGCCTCAGATACCTGGGAGGAAGCAGGACTGGGAGGGGAGTGGGGACAGCCCCAGCCCTGGGCATCAGACACCTCCCTGGGGATGGGGTTAGACTAAAGCCAGACTAGGACATCAGCCCTAACACCTGCAGGTCCTCACTGCTGCTGCTGTGGCACAGGTTGGCATCCCCCATCTTTTCACAGCTGCCAGGATTTTATTAAGAAAGTTGGTACATCTGCTCTATTTCACAATGCCAACTAACAATAAAATATACACACATGTATATAATTATTTGTATAAATGCAATTAGATGCCTTCTAAATCACAGAAGGGGAAAGCTGAGGAGTTGTTAATATCATATCCCTAAAAATACTGCTCTGGGGACATACAGGTAAACAGCTGGGGTCATTCTGTGCAGTGCAAGGCTTATCCCCAAAGCATCACCTTGCAGAGTGCCCAAGAGGCAGGGAAACCTGGTGCCTGAAGCTCCATCCTGGCCTGGCCAAGGAGAACCAGCACTGCTGTCTTTGAAGGAAAGAACAAGATTCCCTCAACTCTCAGCTGAGAGAAACCCCTGCCCTGCCCTAATCACACTGTCTTAATCATATTGCCCTCTTCACCTTCTCCAATGCTACAGAGGCTTTAATGAACTAAAGTGGTGTCAAGTGAATAGTAAATTAAATGTTTAGCTTGCTCAGGTTTAAAATATGTTGGTGCTTATTATTTGAAAGCTTTATGCAGGAGTAATCATTAAATGAAACACAGTGTGGTTTTGGCCTATTGTGCTGAGTTGCAAAAGTAGGTTTGTGCCTCTGCAAACAGTGTGTCACTCACTCAGGGTCACTTCCCTGTATTAAAGACACCCTTATGGTGCACCAACAGGATAAGAGAGAAATCCTCCTGGCTTTACAGTGAATGGGAAAGGGACTCTATTAGATTGAGTCATGTCTACAAGCCCAGCTGATGGCCCTGGTAGGAATCTCCCCAAGGAGCAGGACGATGGACTCTGAGGTACAGTGACACCATTTGCTCCAGCGCCAGGTACACTCCTGTGTGACTGTGGCTAATTGCACAGACTCACAATTTAGGAAGTCCCTGTTGCAGGCTGTTCTGACACATATTCCTCTGGGAATGCAGGGTGCTACAGCACAGCTGGCAGCTGGATGCCAGTTTTGGATATTCCTGGCAAACATCCTGGGTGTGGTGGTGGTAGCCCCTGGCCCAAAGCAGCCCATAGTGTGCAGCTGTCAGGATCAGTGCTGGGCTCCACATGCTCTCCCAGAAGACATTTCCATGACCTGCTTCCTCCTACGTGGATGCCATGGTGTCCAGAACTCGGCTGGGCTTGGTCACACAAAGCTCAGCAGGTTTCCAGTGCCTGGCCTAGTTCTGCTTTACTAAGAACCACTCTCTCTTTTCTCTTAGCCACAACTTTAAAACAAAGGCCCTTATTTGGATAACATTTTATTTGTGACCCAAGAGGGTTTGGTGATGGAGTTTGACAGAGTAAAGTAAGGCCCTGCCTGGAGCAGGGTCTTCCTGATCCTGGCACAGTGAGAAGGTTCCCCACTTTGAGAGGGAACATGGTGTGGGATTGCTGTGTCTTTGACGCAGACAACTTCTTCTGCACTGGTCCATCACTCAGGTTCCCTCAGACTTCTCATATTTATGGCTGGTTTTGCCATTAATCTACCAGCTAAGAGAGAAGCCTGGTCTGCCTGATCTCAACATCCACTTTGAGAAAGTGATACACAGCTTTGAGAGCTCTGCTGCAGAAGTTCTGACATTCTTAAAAATAGAACAAAGATGATATAATAATTAAAATACAATACTTTTAAATAGTCCTTTTCAACAAATTAACATTCTTTTGTGGATGGAAGATAGTTATCTTAAGTAATTACCCTGTTATCCTAGTGACAGACTGTTGGTGACCTTTATATTGCAAGTGAATTATGCAAATTTGTATTTTCATTAAACATGAAATAACTCCCTTGGGAGGAAAAAATGCTACTTATTGTATATTGGCTATTAAAGTCTAATGATATGATTTACCACAACTTTGTTTTCTACCTCCAAGGGCTCCAGAAGAGAAGGGATTAAGTCGTGGTTTGGAATTTGAGGCTTAGACATGTGTAGACAAGTCAAATGAAGTAAAAAAACAAAAGCCAAACAAATACCAATTACTTCATCCTGCGCTCCAAGCTTATGTTCTCTCTAGCAGAGCATCAGTACAAGAGTAAAATGCCTCTGGTCCTACATTTTCTATCCCCCTGTGAACCTTGGAAGTACTAGGCAGCCTTCCAATGAACACAGCCTCCTTCTCCTCATCAATCTGTACTCCAGAATAAGTCATCAGCATCCCTCAAACTCAAACCCTGCCTTCTTGTCCTGCTTTCAGCCTTTCATGTGGACCACACATGCTCCCAAAGCCAGCCTTGTGCCACTCAGGCTGAATCAGGTTCAGGGACAACAAAATGTGGGTAAGTAAAGCCTACAGGAAAATCAAATTCACCTGATGCGCAGAGATGATGGGAACACTGGAGAGCACAGTTCCTGCATAGTGCAAGTGAGGAAAGTTTACTGCATTATGTCCAAAGTCATTAGGGATGAGGCCAGCAAGACAGGCTTCACGAGTAAGAATGTCTCTGTTTATTTTCAATGATTCCTTTGTACAAAATGGCCCTAGGTAATAGCATAAGCTGCGTAGAAAGTGAAGCACTTTGTTAGTGGCACAGTAGAAAGGTTTAGTCCTTAAGCATTGCTACTCCCACAGATTGCTACAGCTTAAATGTCTTTTTGGAAACTTCCACCATTGCATTAAAAGGGATCTCAGTAGGAGTGCACTTTTTTAAAGAAAAACTCAACATCCATTCTAAGAAAAGCAAGAATGTGCAGGCTTCTGGGGAGCACCATGAGCTGCACACAGCAAGGGAGGTACATCCTGCAAGAGCTGGCTTACTCCTCTCTGAACCAATCTGGGAATGAGTGGGACTCTGCTGCAGTGGTTCATGTGAAAAATCAAAATATTAGCTCCTTATTATTTGTGCTTTGTGCTGAAGATAAACCAGTGAATGCACCTCTCTGAAATATCTATGTTTATACAGTCATGGCTTCATCCAGAGTAAGAGAACTGGGGTGCCTGTCTATGTGTGCAATGTACATTAACACTAGAGGGTTAATTTAACTTACTTTTCAAAATACTAAAGTATTAACAGTGTGAGCAGCAGATGCCAGTGCAACAGCTTTAGAAAGCATATTCAACAGTTATGCACTTTTATTTTGATACAGCAAAGTTCCCTGGTCCATTAAACTACAGTTAATATGTCCTTTATAAATAAATAAACACACCACACATTATTTTAATGACTTAACACCTCTCTAGTGGGCTGTAGGAAAACGCAATTTTTTAAAATTCTGTGACAGTTACTACAACCCACCAATAACAAAGTTTATGTAAATGTACCAGGCTGCCAGGCCAGAGGTGCTGTTATGTGCAGCCCCTTTGGAAGACTGAGCAAAGCTGAACTGAAGGGAGAAATACTGAAGCCTTCATCACGAAGAAGAGTGTTTATATCACAGTGGGATCCAGTCTGCTTAATTTAGGGAAGTTCTTGTCGACTCTACATCTCTGAATAATCATTAGCTGTTTAAGTTAATCTACATTATCACTTGTTTTCCTTTTGGAGCAAATGGAAAAGGATAATTGCTCAATGGTGATTAGGGAATTATGCCAGGAGAAGAGGAAAATTTAATGTTCTGGTCTTTTCCCCCAGGGCAGGTTCCCTCAGGTCTCCCACTGTCTCACAGAGTGGTCCAGAGACAAGACTGTTGCAGAAGAGGTTACTGTCACCTTGACATTTAAGTGTCTGTTTGAAGACAAAAACTAATGGAGAAGACCCACTTTCATTGGGTAGTCTGTTCTGATCTCATCTGCATGTGTTGTTAAAATAGAATTCATTGCTAATAAAGCTTTGAGTATTAATTTTTCTTCTGTGTTATTTTTGTCTCTGTTAGATTACACAGCTCTTTGTTTACAGTGGTTTGTTCCTCTGATAGTGCTTCTGTGCTGTAATCAAACTGACTCTCAAAGCAAGGATAAACTAAACAGATCCCTGTAAATCTCAGTATATTGAAGTAGTTTGTAAGACAGGATCTAATGATGCATGAGAAACTCATGTATGTGTCATTAAAAAAAAGACAAAATGTAAAACCGAGTTGTTCCCCATTTTCGGTTTATTCAGAATTAAGTTGGGTTTATTATTATTACTGCTGATATTACTGTTGTTGTTTTCCTTGTTCTTATTGGTTAACATACAATCAGTTTCTTGATTGATTTTATCACCCAGACCTGCAAAAGCTCGTTCCAGAATAAACATATTCTAGAAAATATTATTCAATCTGGAAATGATAAAAGATAGTCATGAAATACAAAAAAAAAGCATTTTCCAGATAAATGTTAATTCACTATATTTTCATAGAATGAAATAATATTTCAAAGAAATAAGATTGCTCTTTCCTAAATAACCTCATTTAAATTCAGCTTTCAAGCAAAGCTATATTAATCCTTTGCTGTTATTATGTGTCCAAAATTCTTACTAGAGACAGAAGGTTCCCATCAATGCTTGGCATTTCGTCACAACACAGAGCTGGTGTAAATTTAAATATGCAGAGAGGACCTTGGCAGTGGCTGCAGGGTTCTGATAGCACAGCCAAGTTTCAGGTGGTTTGATTTCCAGGGGAAAAGGCTGGCTCTACTTACAGAACTGCCTCTGTCTCCAGTGTGGGAAGAACATCTCTCTTTCCCCGTCATGTTGTGGGAAGCTCTCTTTGGAACTTTTATTCCAAGATCAGGGCAATTGATTGCTCAAATTCAAAACAGAGAATTAATTTTAAATTTAAGTAATATTGACTTACATTTCTACAGTTCAAGCATCTTTCTGGAAACTTCTGACGTTGCATTAAAAGAAATGTCAATAAGAATATATTTTATTTAAGATATTCCACCATCTGTACTGAGAAATGCAAGGGTATTCAGGCTTCTGGGAAACACCACAAGGAAGCTACAGCAACTGCACTTGAGTAATAATTGATTTAAGTAATTTTAACTTTAACAGATCACGTTACTGTCCCTAGGGCTCATGCTCCTGTGCTTGGTCTTGTGACAAATGCTTTTCAGCACAGAGGGTCCCTTTGGTGTCTGTGCTGAAACATCAGAGGAAGTGGCATCCAGGCTGTGTCACCCCATGTGCTGCCACTGTGGGAACTGCTAAAGGGTGGCTTTTCCCTGTAAAGCCAGCAGGCCCAGCACCTCCACCCAGCTCCAGCTTGAGTGACAGTAGAAAGAACGAGGCAAAACCCAAACAACGTGTAAATGAGCCACCATGCACACGAGCCTGACCTGTGGCCCCAGTTAGGCAACTGCAGTTGTTGAACAAATGTGATCTGACAGCAGGGCTTTGTCCCAGATCATCATTTGTGCACTGGAGCGCTTGGGTGTTTTTCTGACCTGGTGCTGGGATTCTGCAAGCTAAAGCTACCAAGCACAGCCTTGCAGAGAACAATTATTTAAGGTGAACAGGACACTGAGGATATCCTGACACCTGCTGTGCTGCACATGAAAAAGCAAAATTGCTTCTTGTTCAGTCCAGGAGACATCCAGGGTTTGATTCAGTTTCCTAAAGACAAGTGTGTCCTGTCATTGGAGATGTCTCTGGACACATGAGATACTCATAGAATCATAGAAAGATAAGGGTTTGAAATGGACCTTAAAGATCATCTATTCCCAAGCCCCCCTGCCATAGGCAGAGACATGTCCCACTAGACCAGGTTGCTCAAGGCCTTATACAACCTGCCCTGAACACTGGGGTTTGGACATCCATAACCTCCCTGGGCAACCCACTCATTCCATTGTCTAACAACCCGCACAGTAAAACATTTCTTCCTAATATCTAACTTTTATTTTCCCTCTTTTAATTTTTACCCATTACTCCTTATCACATCACTGCAGGTCCCAATCAAGAGTCCCTCTCCAGTTTCCTGGTAGATCCCCTTCAGATGCCAGAAGGCTGCTCTGTGGTCTCCACACAACCTTCCCTTCTCCAGGATGAACAGCCCCACCTTTGTCAGCCTGCCTTTGCAGGGGAGGTGCTCCAGTCCTCTTACCAAAGTCATGGCCTTCCTCTGGATTTAGTCCAACAGTTCCATGTCCTTCTGATGTTTGGGACACCAGGACTGCTTGCAATACTCCAGGTGGGTTCTCACAAAAGCAGATTAGAGGAGCAGAACCACCCCCTTCAATAATAGATGTCAGTCCTTCTGAAGTGGCATCTGAAGAGCAGGTCAGGCATGCTAGGTTATCCCAAAGGGGGTGGATTGTATCCCCCTGCTTGGCTGGTGAATTGCCAAACAGCCAGCTCAGCTGCATCACTCTCATTTAGTTTTGCTAATTAGGGGGCACGATGCAGCTGCCATCACATAAATGTGTGAAGCCATTTGAGATGTTCTGGAGTAGCTGTCTTGGGTTACTGATTTAGGTGAGTGTGGGTCTTCTATGGACTCTAGAAATGTTGCTTGGAAGGGATCTCAAGAGGTCACACAGTCCAGTCTGAACATCCCACGCCTCAATTCATGGCCACTGTCTCCTGTTTCATAAGCTGATGCCAGTGAAGCTGAGAGGAAGAGTAATGAATCTCCTCCACTACCACTTCTCCCTGGAGCAATGGCATGGCAGCACAACCTCTAGCAGACAGACTGTGAAGTGCTACCTCACTCTTTTAGAACAGAGAACATTATATGTTGTCTAGACTGGGGTTTTTTTGATGTGGTAAAAGACACTTAGCTGAGGCATAGCACATACAACTATTTAAGCTATGTTTAAAAATTGTACTTACAGTAAACCATAAACCTCACAAACTGCTGCCCTCCCTTCAGCCTTGCCAGAAAGATTAAGGATTTATTCTGTGATGTTTTCCTTCTGCACCTATTACTACCCCCTGGAGACCAATGGCATGAACTCCCCACACTGCTGGAAATCACGTAGACTGTCACAAAGAGTCAGTGCTGCACGGGCCTAAGAACATAAAACTGGCCACAGAGATCAGGTCAAGATCCATCTGTTGCAGTATTTCACCTCTGATATGTGGGCAAAAGTGGATGCCTAGGGAAAAAATTGCTGGATGCAGAAAAATAATAAATTGCAGTATTTTCTCAGACTAAACACTCAGTCTGCCATCACTGGTGGCCCAGGAACTCCCTGAGCCAGAGGAGATAATTTTCGATTTAACACTAGCACATTATTCTCTATGGACAGTTTACACTTAAACCCATGCAAGTATAAATACCTTTGATACAGGCTGGTCTGAGCTGAAAAGTGTGATCTTGCAAGTCCCTGCCAAACCACTCTGAGTAATCTCTTGATCATTCCAGATGAACATTGAACCAGGGAGCACACACAGACATTATAGCTCAAAGCTCTAGGAAAAATGCAACCAGTAGCATGTTCTTTGAACCCTGCCTCATATCTCTTCAATGTACATTTGCAGATATTGAGGCCAGAATGAATCTGTAGATCTGACTTCCACTGTAAAAGATAGCTGTAATCCAATTATTGCCCCCATTATTTGGCGTGTGGACTCAGCTTGCCAATCAGAACCCTTTAACACAGGTTTTTACACCTGAGCTCAGTACCTGAATGTGTTCCCCAGTCATTTCCAATGTCACCAGTGCACACTGCCACGAGTCTGGGAGCTCTTCTGGCTCACTTTGACAGTGATTACTTCTGCTGAGATGCACAGCTCTCCCAGTCCCACCAGTGATGTGGCTGACATTGCCAGTGCCAGGAACAGGAACCTGGAAACCCAGCCCAACTTTTGGGGTCTTGACCCGTGGGGTGAGCTCTGTGTGACTGATACAATCAGCTCCCAGAATGACATCTGAGACTGCATCCAGTTCATGTGTTTTTATGACTGGCTATTACGTCAGCCCGAAGTTTCAAACTCTACGGTTATTAATTTTTGGAAGACTGCTTTCCAAAGGGTTAATGAGTCATATCACTAGCTGATAGAAATGCCAATTAACAGGGATCAGCTGTAGAATAATTAGATGCAGAATGTGAGCATTAGGTATGCACAGAAGTTACAAAACCCAAGAGGATAGTGTAAAATTGCAGTTTCTAGGGAACTGAATCTCTAGAAACCCTTAGTCAAATCTCCCAGATTTGGATCCCTTTCCTCCACTTGAGCAACAAATAATAGTTTTCAATATAATTCAGATTGTCTTATATATTTTAAAATATTAAATCCTTAATAAGGCATTCCATTTCATTGTACCACAGAATCACTCAACAGAAAATTATTTAATGAATACATCTGGAAAATGCATGTATTTTAGTGGCTGATAACATCTGAAGTCACCTAGCAACATATTTGTGGGAGTGACCTGGCAAATTGTTGAATGACATTTTTAACTGCTTAGCCACTGGACTGAATAGGTTTTTCTCATTTCAGTCAGATTTGGTATTAGATTGCACATATGAGAAAAAAAAAGAATTAGTATAATTCTAAATTATAGATAAATGTACCGAGACTGAATATTAGAAAAGGCACTGTGGTTTTGGGAAAGTATTCTTGTGATTCCAACAAAGCAATGCTGAGAAGTTTTTCCCACTTTCCTTGTCTTGGTTGCTTAAACTGTGTCAGGTATGTAGATTATCTAAGTCTATCAAGGACACAAGAAATCTATTAGAACATAGACTAGTTTTGAAGGTATTTCCTGTGCCTTAGCGAACGGTATTTATTGCTTATATTTTAGCTAAATAATATTAGCATCAAGCATATTTGCAAGCAACATGATCTATTAATAGATAACTATGAATATATCTGGATACCGAGTGTGGCTTTTTGTATGGCTTTATGCTGCATCTCTTTAACCTCTGCATATCACATATAGAATAAATTAAGTGATGCGCTAATCCTGTAAATAGGCACATGAAAAACTCACAAGTTTCCATTGCTTCCAAGAATTAGCTATAGCAGGTCTGTGCCTGTCATCCCAAACACAGGCAAATGACCTTTCAGTTACATACAACATAATTTTCAGCTTTTTATGGCCTGAGTGAGTTTGTTTCTTCATAGCCCCTCCACAGTGAGCCCAGCAGCAGCTGAGATAAAACTTCCACAAGCACATTGTTTCTCTGAACTGCTGACAATACACAACATCTAATGCACAGTTTCAGTTCAGCTCACAGGCAGCTCCATCACTGAACACGTATGTCCACCAGCTCACTAGGGAGGGGGGGGACTCAGCTCTCCCCAGACCAGACACCAGCATTGGGCAGCCAACATGTGCTTTGAGGTCTACAGCCTGTAGTGATTGAAATTCCATTGACCAGAGTGAGTTCAGACACCTGTGCAGCGTTTAGCAAAGGGGAAAGAATAATGAGTGCTGAATAATGCATGAACAATGAATTCATATCCCTCCCTTGGTCTCTTTTAAGTTTTACACAACATACAGAAGGCAAATGTCCCTTCCTGGTTAATGTCTTAAGGGATTATTAAACGACAAGTTCCGTGTTGGCTCAGCGCACGTTTCAACCTACTGCCATTTGTGCATGAACATTCCATCCTTATTGGAAAAACCCTCATCCTTGGAAAATCATGTATGAACACAGAGAGACTGCTAAGTGAAAAACTACTCACAGGATCTACTCACTGCTTAGTGGCAGTGAATGCAAAGCAGAGGTGAGTAATTGGATGTTCTAGAAACCAAGGTGAGAAATTTGGGTGGACTCCCCCCAGAAGGATTTGGATTAAAAAAAAGTTGCTTGTGAATAGCAGGTAATTCCAATGGTTAGAATTCTTCTCTAGCAATGAATTGATTCAGTGCCTGTATTTTCTAGACTTAGAAAGACCAGATTTTGGTTCACTTTTGTAATGCATGTAAAAAAGTTATGAACGGGGATGATTATACTGAATGTGTGAACAGGAATCAGGGCCTTACTAAGGC
This sequence comes from Rhipidura dahli, assembly GCA_013399225.1. Taxonomy (NCBI): domain Eukaryota; kingdom Metazoa; phylum Chordata; class Aves; order Passeriformes; family Rhipiduridae; genus Rhipidura; species Rhipidura dahli. The sequence goes on along the minus strand of VXAC01000332.1, from coordinate 1,898,646 downwards.
ACTAGGTGAGCATTAGATGGGAGATTGCAGCACTCAATAAACAGGCAGCACACATTTTGAGTATATCCCAATTAATTGCTGTTACTCTACACTTTATTTCATAAACCTGCATTCATGAGTGCAAAAAGCCTGTCCTGAAAGTAGTCACTGCTTAATGCCCCATCATTTCTCTTTACAACCATGCTGTTGCTGTAATGCCCATAAAATGACCTGACAGTGGTTAGGCAGCTGGTGTCATCTCATTGATCCTCATTAGACTAATTATAAGTGTCTCAGCATTGTCTTCTCTGTCGTCAGCTGGGCCAGTCTTCTTTTGTCTCTGGAACTTCTTCAGGGCAGGAACTAACTTCTGGGGAAAATATCCTGCCTTGCACAAGGACCTTGGCCTTTGACTGAAATCTCTGGACATTGCAGCTTATTGTCTGAGAACACAAACAGCCTGGGTATACTGGGACAAAACCTTCTGGTGAGAGAAGATAACATAGAAAAGAGGTCCTTCCTATGTGTCTGAAACCAGCCATGGTAAAAACAAACTGTAAAAGATCTATGAACGAGCAAGACTGTGCTGCTGCTGTTCACTGACATTTTTTGGCTGAATTTATCAAAAAGACAGCAAACCTTTACCCAGTAAAGTTAAAATTCACCTAGAAGGGAGGCTTATTGTCCTTCTACAAAATGAAGAAATTGATGAGGAGGATATTCTAGACAATTCTTCTTCAATTTCAGTGTTTTCCATCCACGTCTTGAACTTCCTAGCAACATCCTCACCTGCTTCCCCCTCCATGCCACCCCTTCCCCTCTCCAGCACTGCTCACGCACTTTCAGGTGTATATTGGCCACGGCAGCTTTCACCCCTCCACACACGGAAACACAAGGATTCCTCGACATCCTCTTGTAACAACTCAAGGGCTTTCAGCATTCCATGCCCCATGGGAGGCTGCAGCTCCTCAGGAGAGCAGTATCCCAGTATGATCTTCAAAAGGATGCTGTGGTGTGCTGCCATGAGCGACGGGGTGTGGAGGAGCAGGCAGCTGCACGCCAGGCTGGCCACACACCGTGTGGCAGGAACACAACCTGCCTGCACATCAGAGCCTTTGCAGAAGTGACATCCTGCAGGGCTGTGGCTCTGAAAGGACACAGTACCAAACACCAGCACAGCTAATAGGCACTAATAGTACCTGTAGCACCAGTAGCAGTACCTGTAATACCAGTCCCATGTCCCAGCCAGCAGTGCTGACTGTGGCCGTGCTCTGAGCCACTGTGAAGGCATGGTCCCTCCCTCCTGTGCTCTTCCGGGGGAACACAAAAACTGTCCTTCCCTCTAACCCTTCCTGCTTCCCTACCAACAGCATTCCACCCTTTCTTTAACACACAGGAGAAATCAGAGGAGCCCAAAATGGTCCTGGGTCAGGATGACTGTGGGTTCGAGTCCCCACACAAGGAAGTGGAGGGGGCAGATGATGAGTGGTTCCTCCTGTCCCCATGACATCCTGTAGTGTGGCTTCCCATGGTAAAGTCTCCAAGGAATAAACTGTGTGTCCCAGCAAGATGAGACGGGCTGATGAGTGCAGGGTTTGGTGAGGAAAGAGAGCTTTCCATCCATGCCCCCAGCCCCAAAAGCTTATGAGCCTTTACCATGATTAGGATCCCTCTAACTATAGGTGCATGAACGTACACCTGCAACGCTAGCAGCAACTGTGTGGTGCTACCACATTAAACAAAAAACAGGATGAGCACAGGCAGAGTGACAGTGGAACAGTGTCCTGGCTCTTCAGAGCTGGTGCATGAGCACACAAAATACACGAGCCCCAAATCTGCTCTTGGTTCTGTTCTGTGGAGGATTTTACACACCTGTCTAGGTCTGGAGCAAAACCTGGGACAAGAGAAAACACAGAAACATTACCAAACTCTGAGAGGTCCAGATGAATTTGCCCAGCCAAGAAAATCCCAAATCCATTCTTTTGTAATTTTTGCATCTGGAGATCAAGTCAGAGTTGTACTTCATGGCTTGGTCCCACCTTTAATATAAAGAAAAAAAAATATTTCAGCCCTTAAAACAATTCTTTTTTGTCTTGCATGACTGCCTTTCTGATTTCAGGATTTTGGTGATGACTAAAGACATGGTTGTTACTGACTTGACCTCTCCCAGCGGAGGCATCTTCTTACCTATGTGTTTCTTTGGAAGGCAATTATTTTCTTCCTCCTTCTGAGGTTTGCAATTTTGGAGCTAGTGCTTTCTTTCAAGCTCCCACAACCCTCTCAGGAATCTCTCCAGGTAAAAGCAAATGTTATCTCAAAGGGGTACTGAGGCTTTTATTACATCCTGACTTCACTTCTGTAATTCGTTATTTGCTGATCTGCCTGCCATTTCCCTGAGGCATTTGCAGCTCACGTTGAACTTCACTGTTGAAACCTGGATTTTTGAGCATTTTGCTTATTTCCTGAGAGAACTTCTCAGATTTCATCCTGGTAAAGTGGCAGTTTCAGGTTGAAATTAATTTTCTGCTTGCCAGCATTCAGAGGTGCTTTCCCCTTCTCATAATTTTATTTTCGTATTATTTAATTTGCAGCTTTGTCCCTTTGAGTTGCTTTTCATCTCCTTCTGTCAGAGTCAGTTTTACTGGTGAACCTCCAGAATATTGCCAAAGCCCCACACTCTGTGTAGGCCTCACAGTGAAGTGCCCTCGCCTGCCCTTTCAAGTCACCCAAAATGGGACTTTGTAAAGGAGGACTGACCAGGACTGGCTCCAACTTCCCCTTCAATTCTTCTGACAGGTTCTTCTTGCCTTTCCCTCCTTTTCCTTTTTGTCTGTGATGAACACCTGTACAAAAGCCAAGCACGTGGCTTACTTGCCACATGGCAAATTCAGCTTCAGTTGTCTCCAAAGACAAAGATATACATAAAACACCATGGATGATATAAACTCATATGTATCATATGTATTCATATGATATATTCAGTCCATCATATGTATTCTCTAGCAACAGCTGGAAAAACTAATGTGGCTCACTTGAGATGATATTTGCCTAAGGACAACTCTGTGGTTGCACACTGAGATTTGCTACAAGCTAACAAGCGAAGTTCAAAAATCCCTTTAACACTGTAGGTTTCTGTGTAAGCTACATGCATCATAAGGTCAAACCCTGTTTCCAATTCCACCTCCTCTGTACAGGTCCTCTCAAACTGCAAAGGGAAAAGAGCATTTATTTTGGCTTCTGTAGGGGAATTGTCAGGTGCCACAAAACCTGTGTTGCTTGCCTCAGCCCTCAGCCATGCTAGCAAGGTGGATGCTTTTGGTGGTGAATCCCAGCTGGGAGATCCTCCCAGCCAGTGACCAAGGCTGTTCTGAAATGTTTTCTACTCTGTTACTATGAGTGAATGGTGATGGAAAATCAGCTGTGCCCTACTTTCTGTGCTTGCTGAGTTCACTTCAGCAGTGTTCATGGAAAATTTATCTTCTGGAAGGAGTTCAAAGAGTCCAGCTATGTCTGCTTTCACACATCTCCACCAGAGTAGCAGTGACTCCTCTGGCTTGGAGCCAGACCCACACTAGCCTTGCTGAACAATCTGGGGCACATGGGATTGCCAGTACAACTCCGGGAGTGTCCCCAGACTGTGGCACCAGCACTGGGCATGTGTTCCAGAGTGCTGAGCATGCCACAAAACCTAGACAGAGACAGTGGAAGGGAGCAGGAAACCCCGGGATGCCATTCCTTAAGCAGGCATACCCACACCATTCTCCAAAGAGGCCTGAAGGGTTTGCAGCCGCTGCCCAGAAATGGGGCCCAGGGTAGCCAGACCTGCCATCTGCTCCAGCTTGCTAGAATGCTATATATGAGCATTTGGAAACCACAAGAGTTTGCTTCTGACTCCACAGGCATCTGCTTCCCCAGCACAGAACAAAACCAGCGGGCAGTGCCTGTACCTCCCCAGTGCAGACCCATGGGCACCTGGTTCATGCTGGGTTTGCAGTCACACCCACACCCTCCCTCAGGACTGCACCAGCATCCACCTCTGCCTGCTCTGGTTTGCCTCCACCTCCTGATAAACCTTGCCCACCTCTCCCTTGCAGAACCCCAGACATCTGATGTGGTTCCTCCTGTCTAGTCCTTGTTGCCAGCACTGCTGAGTCCTGCCTTTTGCCATACTTGCCACACAAATAAAAGGGCAGCCTGTCCATGGAGACCTCACTGAGCACAGACCCAAAGAACAGTGAGGACCACAGCACACCACAAACACCATCCCTGGCATGCCCTGACAGACAAGGGAGAAGCTCTCTGAGATGATCATTCTGCACCAGCAGGATTTCTTAGCTGCTTTTCCAGATTTTGCAACATTTGGTAGACAGTGAAAGTCTGAGTTCAAAAGCTGGCTGGATTTCACAGGAAAACACTTTCAAAATTAGCTCTTTCGAACAATGCTTTCACATTTCAATGGCTGCTGTATTGGTAGCAGCTGGAGTTAGCACCTAACTCTTGACTTGGTTTAAATAAACCAAATGCTTACTGATGAGTCTGCTTCCAGGCTTCACATGGAAGTAAAATACAATCAATGGTAAAAGGTATATACAAAAGCTTAGGGGGCTTTGCCTTGACAGCAAAGAGAGATTCCATTTTAATTAATATTTTCAATTTTTAACACCTGGGCATGACTTTTGAAAAATGTATAGGTCAGATCTGGGTCTCACTTAAAGTCAGGAACAGCTTTTCTACTGGTTTTGATGGAATTCAAGTTCAATGCATTAACACCGGTGTATCAATATCTTACAATTTGTATCAGCATTAGCATTGCTAATAATTTTACAGTGAATGTCATGATCTGTAAGAGGATTTTACATTCAACTTACTAGCAGAATATAACACTTCTAAATGATACATGACACTTTCTAGCTCATAAGATCTCAAACGTGTGAACCCTCAGTATTTTAATGCAGAATACAAATAAGAGCCCAAGGGCAATATTTTTGTATTTAACTCCTTAACCCAATTTTGGCTTATTTTGGATTTATAAGGTACTATTTTTCAAAGCTTGTATTTGGCAAGCTGATCTTTGTTGTCATCAATTATAATAATTATTCCAGCACCAGGAAGTCATCATTCATTAGCTCAGTCTTCTTTAGCTGATTTTTACTTTTATTTCACAGATCCCTGATATAAATAGCATAGATGCCATACCAGTAGTATCTTGAATTTTAGGCAGGTCTGCCATTCTCCCCAGAAAAGAAGTGGTTCAAAAAGTCCAGCAATCTTGCCTTCAGGTTCTCTTTTCTTTTTGCTCCTAGAGGCCACTTGCACAGCAGACATCTGCACTGGTTCCTACAGCACCAGGTCATCCTTGGGTGCTCCGAGCTGGGCAAGACCCTGGAGGGCCCTGGTGGTCCAGGCTTGGCTACCATGGAGCAGATTACTAATCCCCACTAGCAACACTGAAAGAAGAAAGCAAACAAGAAATGCAGCCTGGCAAGGAAGCCCCTTGTGATGCTGCAGTTTTTACACCTATTTATGAACTATCTGTTGGTCAGGGCTGTGCCTGCAAGTACAGAATATATTTAATTGGAATGGGCCTGGAAAAGCAGTGTGAAGGGACAGCAAAGCAGTGGTGAACACAGGCATCATGTTTTGCAGTGTAATGCACCAGACACTTGATACCTTGTTGTGTTTCTTCATTCATTCATTGCAAGAGGAATTTTTCAGATGCCTTTTCCTCGCTGCCTGCAGTGTGAGCCACAGCACCGTTCCGCAGCCATCTACTGAGAGCGAGGCAGATCTCACCATGGATACCCATTTAAATAGAGAAGTCACAGGACAGTTGCTATTTGTGTGCCTGAATGGAAGTCTATTGTGCTATTTTTTTTTTCTCCAGTGAAGCAGAACAAATCCTTCTTTTTCTTTGTTTATATGAGGTGAAAAAACATACTGGTACTGACTTTCAGATAAAAAAACTCTTAGTTGTAGTCAGTTTCTTCTCTCTTTAAGAACATCTGGGGATACAGAGACAGTCCATCTGTCCTGCTCCAACACTCAGACAAAATACCTGTCATCTTAAATACCCTTCTCATTTTCCTGTCTGATTACAATTCATGCTGCAGTCCTTTGTGGTCAAGGACTGTTTCTTTTTTCCATATGCTTGAAACACCAACAAGTTTCAGGCACTACCCAAATACAAGTTTCTGATATCATGCATGAAATTTTTTTTTTTTTTGAGGTATTGAGTCAAACCTCAGAAGACCTCAGACTTGTCTCAGAGGGCCACTGTCATCCTGGGTGTAATAACCTCTCTCTCTGCACTCTGGCTTTCTGCCTCTATTTTTAATTTGTTTTGCCACAGCGTCCTTGTCAGACACTAGGGGCTCCTTGTGCTTCTCTTGTACAAACATGTAAGCAAACAGTAGTTATTGCTGCAGTAAATTCACATACTCAGAAGGAAATGATTTCTGGGAAAAAAATAAAAAGTCAAATTAAGGCAAAGGAAAGGGGGGAAAAAAGGATGTGCAATGCATTTTCAGTAACACTGAGATGTGTTCTCTGTACAGCCTTGTGCACGAGCCAGTGCTCAATGCCAGGCCAGTGGTTGTTCCCAAGAACTCCCTGTGCCCAGCCCGCCTGGTGCTCTGGCAGTGCCACACGTGAGCCAGCTCGGGATCCACGCTGTGTGCGGGGCTCTGCTCAGCTCTGCCCAGCCTGCCATGCTTGCTCAGAGCAGGGCTGAAGCTCTCATTCTCACAGCCAACCCCAGTTCCACTTCAAGACACCTGATTTTTAAAAAGAGGTTGAAGAACTTTCACAGTGTTAGCGTCAATCCATTTTTTATGGATTAATTAATTAATTAATATGTCTTAAAGGACACTATGCAAAGTCTTATCTTGGGGCACCTCTTAAAGGACAATAATATTCCCCTTGCAGCTTAGGAGACCACATGTGGACTGGATTTCCAGGCTTCTGTTACAGTCAGTGGAGTCCAGAGACCTGCCCACTTCACCCCAAAGCAGACCTCTTGGCACACCAACTAGCTGGCTAAACTTAGATGTCTAGTGCCAGCTTTGCCTCAGGTATCCAAGACATTTACACAGAATTGCCAAATATCAAACATGACCTTTCTCCCTCCCAAGTGGCAGCTGGAAGTTGGGGCCTATTACATGACATCTCAAATGGCTCTAGACAAACAAATGTGGACAACTGAAGGAAGCATCAGCTGCACAGCTCTTCAGGTTTCCTGCCTGTTATGGGAGTTTCGATCTTCCTCCTACAGAGGCACTTCATCCTTCCTGAATGTCATAAAAGAAGACACCTGTCAATTTTTTTCCTTCCCAAAGGATGGGAAGCTTGGCTCCAAGTTCCAAATCAGCTCCTCCCCAGAGCATCTTTCCTCCCAGAGGACATCATGGGGCTCACCCAGCTCTTCATGACTTTCCGTTCCTCCAAGCAGTATCCAGCCTGCCTTCAGCTGATGCACTGACATGGTTTTGTGCACTGTTTTAATTAATTCCACTATAATGTAAGCTGCTGAAAAGGAACAGTGTTTATCCAGGACTCAGCACCTCTCTGACTTTTTCATTACTTATATAGTGTTCATATTGCTCAGTGGTGCTAATCAGGGTAAGTATTTATTGCTGCAGGCTGTTTACTGCTCCATATCTGAATATAGCTGCTGCCCTGAAGAAGTCACAATTTAATTATAAAACAAGATGCTGGGAGTTCAAAACAAGAGAGAAAATTGATTAGCAGAAGAGCTAGAGTCACAAAGTCAGGAGAAGAAAAATATTTTTTATTCTACTGTTGTATGCTTTTCAATTTAAAAATAACCCAACAAACAACTAACCAAACCACGAAAGATTAATTTCTCTTTTCCCCCTTCCCGATTCTCACTGCAATTTGTATTTCTCAATAGAAAGACTACATTTTACATAATTTGATGTTTCTATTTAATCCTATTTGAGATTCTCTTTCATGTTTATAACTTCCATCTACCAATACCATTGGTTTAGGTGTTTCTCCCAAGCTCGGTGCTAGATTATCAGCAGGAATATCCAAGGTCTTTCTTTCCCTGGTGGTCTATGAAAAAAAGCAGGTCACTTTTGTCCATTTTGCCTCCATTCCTCCTGGCTGATTTGCCTACCTGTGATCCAGCCTCCAAGCTGGACCATATGCCAACATGTAGGTTTCCCACTGGTTTCTCGGTAGGACCTCCTTTGGATTTCCTGGAATCATCAGTCCTGCTGTGAGTCTTGGGACGTCACCCACCATTATCCTATCCATATCACCCCAGTGAATTCCAGCTCACCTCTCTCTGCCATCCAACTCACTTTACACAATCCATGGACACACTTTCTCAGATACAAGATCACTTCTACCATTCATTTAAAAAAATAATTTGTGTTATCTCTACAGGATACCCACCACTTATAACTCAATTTGATAAAAATCAGAAACATATGCCTGCAAGTATTACCCATTTGGTGCAAGCAGGCACCAAAACATGCTGCTGCTGTGCCAAATGCAGGAGAAGAGGCACTAGAAGTGCAAAAGGCATCACAGGCAGCATTAAGCTTCTTTAAAAAATCATTGTGTATAGCAAATCTGGCTTTAGAGATAAAGTACACACATTTGCATTGTTATCTCCTATTCAAATTCCACAGCTGTACTCAGAGATCTCTTCTCTCCACACACAGAAGAGGCACAGGAGGTTGGAGGGAAACACTCTTCTTCTGTGCCAGAAAGTGGTTGTTAGGAAAACATCTCTTGGATGAGTAGGTCACACTGCATTTGTCTCATCTGGGCTCATCTTTGTGACACCAGGCACTAGCCTGTCCCAGCAGCCTGGCTGTGAGGCAGAGAACTTCCTGATGTATTTGTCCAGTGAACACAGAGCCCCCTGCACATGTCACAGAAGCCACCAGACACGCTCCCAGCCCCAGTTCAGAACTGACCTCACCGGAGTGAGGAGAGAAAAACAGGACAAACATGTATTTTTCACTACTGGGTAGTTCTCATGGTGATTTTATCCATCTATAGTAATAACCCAGAAGGATGAATATTAATTTTGTGTCCAAAGCCTGCGTTAACTGACCATGCCAGTAACAACAGCCATGGCTGCCTGCCACCAGGAGAGAAAGCTCTGTTATTTCCCTGACACTGAATTTTCCATGTTGCACTTAGCTTAGTAAGTAGTCAGCTGGAGCTTGCTATTCAGACTTCCTATAATACGAACTGCTTTTTCTTTTACCTTTAAAACAGCTTTCTATTTTCTCTCTTACATCCAAGGGGAAGTTAGAACTGGGATTGCACAAAAACTCTGCATAAATGATACAGTTCCTATGTGTACCTTGAGGTGCACAGGGATTTCCCCATACTTAGGTAAATATGCTCAGTTTAGATGTCTAACATATGTGTCAGTAGGTCACAATGAGACATCTCTAGTCACCATTCATGTGGGTTTCCTTCTCTCCCTTTACAGGTCATTCCACTCCCAAAATCTGGCACACATGATCCACTCAGGGGTGGCCACAGCTCTCAGTCTGGTACACTCAGCTGTGCTTTCATCATGTCCTCATTTTATGGGCAGCAACAACTGTTAGGGCAGCCTAGGCACTCTGGAGCTTCAGCTCCAGACTTAATCCATCGCCACCAAGTAAGTGCTTGACCTTGCTCAACCTGTGGATGACTTAAAAACCTGCATTTCTCTTTCTGGGTGATTCCATTAATTGGGTAGGACCTACAAGCACTAATCAAACAGCAAACAATCCTTTCTGCCTGCTTGGAGCCATGTATACAGACTCAGCAGAGAGAAGTAAGGCATGGACCAAAGATAAGACCCATCAATATGATGGAAAAAACACACAACATCCTAAGAAGGGGAAAACTTCACTGGAAGGAAGATAGCAAATTTCAAGTAAACCAGCCGCCCTAAATTAAGTGTTACCATCATAATTTGGAAGAGGAGAGAGTTGGTGTTGATGTTAGCATTGCAGCTGAGTCAAGGAAGCACTGGAAAGACAGAAGAAATAAACTCGAACTCCCTGCCTCCTCAGAGAGAGTTGCTTCAGCCACTGTCTTTGAGTCTTGAAGCAACCAGCAGCCTCCACAGAAGCTCTGTGGTAGATGAGGAAACAGATCAATCAGAAACTTTCATGAGAGCAACAGTAGTTTATACAGGAAAATGCTTCCCCTGAAAAACATCCTGAGGATCCATACCCTCTGGTATGGAACATGTTTGAGATGCCAAGATCACTACTTGAAGCACGAAATGAGAAGAAAGCATTGTGACTACTCAAATAGAACTAACTGTGTTATCTTTCTGAGTATTAGAAAATGACAGGTGTGAAAACTGTCCCTCTTACTGGAATCATTCTGCTGGCTGAAAACCAGAAATGAATGCTCACGTGATGGAAAAGGGCTCTGCCAGAGGGAAGAGGATTCACAGGGCTGCATTGAATATATCTTGACAACTTCTAGGATCCAGCAGGCCTCCAAAGACGAGTTGTCTTCTTTGACAGAGGGGAAGAGGTGCAAAGGACAATCAGACAGGCCTTTACAGAATATCAGCACCCAATGGTCTTTTCTTGTGGAGATCTTGCTTTGTTCTCTGAGGGCCTGCCTGCTTTTGCAGACCACAAGAGATACATCAAAAAACCCGATGAGGGTTGGTATATGTTCCACTCTATCTGTAAATTATGGGCATGAAATAACTGGATTCAGGACAGCAGAATTCCTTTAACACAGACAAACCCCCAGTAGCTATGGTATCTGGTGATTCCCAAGGATTTACAAGCACAGCTTGCCAAGTGAAAGACTCAAAGCAACTCTGTCCCTCTGCCACAGGAGACAAAGGTAGGGGTCTTCTTAAAGCAGCTCAGAGACAACCAGCTCTTCTCTGTCCCTTTTTTGCTCCTTAGAGTTACAGGGAACTTGGTGTCAGTTTATCAGAGAGCAGACAGGCTAGTGGGCATTTCTGAAATGCCCTAAAAATCTGTCTTGAAATATACGTGCAAGTATAGGTAAAATTCACCATTACATTATTTAATTATTTTAAACTATTCAAGAATTATCTGAGATTTTCAGGACTGGAAAATTCCCAGTGACTACAGATTTTCATGTGATTCTTATTTGTAATGCATAAGCTGCCACTGAGTTTTCATTTATAAAGCAGAGTAGAGGAGATCTACAAGAGAATTAGCTTTTAAACACTGCAGCATGGGAAGAATGACACCCTTTCTTTGACTTACCTAATAATCACCTTGAGTTCTGCAGTTTCAGGAGCAGTAAGCCCATAATTCAAAAGGATATGTGAAAAGAAAAAACCAAGAAGTCATTCAGTCCTCACTGATGAATACAACAGCCAGGGTTTTCCTGCCACCTTTGCTGCTATCCTCCCTAATCACACCTTCTAGCAAAGCACTTTTTGCCTCACTCAGAAAGACGTAACCTCCTAATCCAGCCATGAGGTGTAAAACTCTTAAAAGATCCCTTTTGCTGCATATGGTTCAGTATAAGCAGTAGGTTGGCTCAGTTCTCAAAGCTGTGTAAAAAAACCATCAAGGCCAGGAACAATCATCTTGGGGGACATGGAAATGAAGTGTCAGGCACTGTACATTCACTACTTGGCAAAAGGATACATGGTCTCCTTGCTTGGATGGAGCGGTTTCGGTGCATCTGAAGAAGTGTTGCACTGCTGCTGGAGACAATTTGCAGTCCCACTGTTCTTGGCATGGCCTGGGAAGTCCTTTCCCAGCCACACCAGCTGCTGGTGATCTCAAAGGACTAGAGAGCACCTGGGAATCACTAGCATTGGAAGGCTTTTTGGATAGACTTCCTTTCTATCCTGAGCCACAGTGACCCTAAAAAGCAACAAGTGTTAAATTACTGCAGCCAACTACGCCCTTAGGAAGTCCTGGAGAAAAGGACTGCCCAGCATTTTGACATAAAAGCATCTCTCAGACCCTACAACTAGACCACAGAGGTCCAAAGTATTTTTTAAACAAATAACAGTCACTGTTTTATGGCATTTGAAACACTAAAGTGTGCCTGAACTTCATCTATTTACCAGTCTCCATCAAGTTCTTTATTATAAATCTGAAACTCTAGCCACCTCCCTGTGCATAACCTGCCTTGTATTCAACACACAGAAGAAACAGCAGCCTGCAGCAGCTTTCTTTTGTGGTGTCAGGATAAATTTACACCCTAGGCATCCCACTGTTGTACATATTTTATAGTGAAACACAGGAAGGAGAACCTTGAAGCTTCCCAGTTGAAGCAACATCACTCAGACCATACAGGCTACACAAGAAATCTGGAGAGTATTTCTGTGTCACAGAGAGATATTTGATGCAGAGTTAAAGCAGAAAACTACATTTTTTCAAGTAAATTAAAAATTTAGGAGAGTTCTGTGATTTATATTGTGTTCTATGTTAATGCTATTATATTTAGTAGTATGACTGATACTAGATTTAGGGAAAGTATTGCTTTAGAAACAATTCTGTGTAAGCAATATTTCACTTGGTCTGAATATTAACTTCAAAGAAAGAGACACTTCCTGAATTCTATGTTTGGTATTTTTGTACATAGTATTCTGCTATGATGGGAGGGTCATATCAAACCGTCTATCTGATGTCAAATCAACTAATGGCCAAACGAAATGTTAATTCCAGGCAAGGAGTACATTTTTACTGAAAACTGGAAAAAAAGATGCCATAAATATGCTTCTATAGAAGGTATATGCTTGTTTTTTAAGTCTTGAGTATTTAAGTTACTACCTTTCAACATTTTATCCCAGCTCACTATTATGTCTTATCCAATATATTCCACCTCTAACTAGAAACATTTGACATTCATAGCTTTGCAATTCATTAATTGGGGGTGTGACATTTTCATGTAATGTTCCTCACAGATGTCCACCATAATTGAGAATGAGAGAATTAAAATTGCATCCAAACACACACAGAGAAAATACAGAAACAGAAAATATTACGATCTATGAGGACAAGAACAAGAAATACAATTAAGGATGCTCAGATTTCAAATTCAAAGTTTGGGGAATAAAAACATATGTATATATGATCCCCACAGAATCTTAGTGTAGTGCTTAAGAGGACAGAAACACAGAATTATAATAATTTTTCAGAGCATCACAACTTTTGCACAGGGCCTGTTACAACACAGAGCTCAAACATCTTCATGCCTTAGTTTGCCACCTGTTGATAGGGGATAAATATACTCATATTTCACACAGGAGCTATAATAGTATTTTAAGGCTGTTGTGAAGTGTTCAGAATGAGTAGTGACAGAATGATGAAAATAGGTAGAAAGATAGAAAACTGCTAACATCCTTACTGTTAAGAAAATCTGAGTAGATTCCAGACCTCTTGAATTTTTTTTTTTTTTAACTCAGCCAGAAAATGTATAAATTACACAGTTTTTCATTAAGGTTTAATTAGCTTTAAAAATGGGTCCAAGCTAAAGAAACAAATATGTCACAGAGTAACAATAACTAAATCAAAGACAGAATATTGCTCAAACCCAGAATATGCAAGATCTGGTTTCAAGTCCTGACTCTGCTACAGACCTGCTACCTATAGACAGAGTAAAGCCTGTGCACGAGCCAGTTTTATGGCAGTGCAAAGTCCAAGAAACAGAATGGCAATTTTCAGATTTGTGATTATGCTCAATTAACAGTAATTATTACTGTTAAACCACCTCCTGAAAGCCTGCCATCAGCTGCTGTTAACAACAGTTTTAGTATTTATGGAACCATCTACAGCTGCAGACTTTTTTTACAGGGTGTTCATGAAACCCCAGGTTTAACGATGGCTGGCACTCACACTACAGCCTTATTTTATAATAGTCCTTATGCCTTAAAGAAAGAAATCAGACTCACCCACTGCAGGGACAAGGCCAGAGGGAAAATCTGCTGAGTGCAGGGTTGTTTGAACTGGTTCTACAGCAGCACTTTAGAAGGCTTGATATCAAACACAGCAGCTGACCCAAGAAAGACACAAAGTGCACGTGTTCGTGTTGTCAATCACATGTCTGGGCATCGGAATTCCATTGCAGTCCAGCTGGATTTTGGCACTGGATAGAATTAAGGGATTGTCTCATGAAAGCCTTGCCAGAGTGTTAAAAATGATTGTTCACCTAGAAAAGAAGCAGATCCAAATTATCACCTGCTTTTACCAAGACTGAATTCTCTATTACATATCTGCACTTAGTTGAGAAAGTGAAGAATATGCCATTAAACATCAAACAAGAAGAAAAGCTATACTGGAACATATCTCTGTCCACCTCATCTGAACCTGGATTATTCCCTTCAGTTGGAGATGCATGGGGTAACAGGGATTATAAATCTATGTGATCAATAATGGACTTTCATCACTTTACTTGATAATTAATTTTCACTTAGCTACAAAGGAAGCCTGAACATTTCACTGAACTATAGGATACCACATGGAGCTGAAACTTAGATATGCCTGTCTTGCATAATCTTTCGGCAGGTCACTTAAACTCTCAGTCTCCCCTCCCCTTGGAAGGATTATTTAGTTTCTCCTCATCTCCTCTACTTTGACTGTTCAGATGGTCTACTTGGAACAAGGCCTGTCTTTGACACTGACACTCAAATATTTACTTGTGACTTATGAAAGATACTGACATAGAAATCATATATATTTAAAATGCCACTCATCAAATCTCTACAATAGAGACTGGTTACAGGATTCTATTAAACTTTTATGACAGGAATAGCCCATTGCGTACAATCATTTAGAATCTTAGGTTTCAAAATACCTCTCTTCCTGCAAAGCTGGATAATAGCTTCAGGAATCGTAAAATATTACTTGGCTCATAAGGTGTCACAAATTTGCGGAGTACTAAGTGGTTTGTGACTTTTGGCAAGTGTTCCAGGTCAGCAATTCTTAAATATTAGTGATTCATGAAGCCTTATCCCATAGATCTGAAGGATAAAATATTTTATAAGAGTGTGATGCAAAGGAGTAAAAAGAAATAAACACAAAATAACAACAAAAAGCCAAACACAAACAAACAAGCCAACCAAAACCAAACCAAACCAAACCCACACACACACAAAAAAAAAAAAGAGGTAGCCCAAACCAGGAACCTCCTTACAAAGCAGAAATCTATTTCTGTGTTAGTGGAAGTTTTTATCATACCACCCAAGTGCTTCACAAAATCTCTTGTGAGGAAGGAAATATTATCCTTTTTATTGTGTTGAGAGGAAATCATAAAGACTGTAAAGCCCGAGTGTTTCAGTACATCCAGTGATTTTTGAGGGTTTGCTTTTCTGACTGCTAAATTCTAGGTTTGGCTTCCAGGAACACTGCATTATTTGCACTGAATCCTAATTAAAACTCCTACAGAATGAAAGATTGATCAAGGCTGGAAGAGACCTTCAAGAACATCTAATCCAGCCATCAACCCAGTACCTCCACAACCATTCCTAAACCATATCCCCAAGTGCCACATCCAAGCACCTCTAGAACACTCCCAAAGACTCCACCGCCTCTCTGGGCAGCTCATTCCAATGCCTGATCACTCTTCTAGTGAAGTTTTTTTTCTAGTATCTAAGCTGAACTTCTGGCACAACTAAAGGCCCTTCCCTCTCATCCTTCCACTTGAGTTGTGACAGAAGAGACTGACCCTGACCTGGCTGCAACCTGCTGTCAGTGAGTTTTAGACAGCAATGAGGTTCCCCCTGAGCCTTCTATTTTCTCCAGAATAAAATATAATTTTAAGAATATATCACTAACATATTGAGAACTTACATACTCCTTTCTATATCTGATTGACCACAGATCAAGGGAAAAACAGTTAGTTAGCCTAATCTTGCTTGATTTTTCTGGATTGATGGTCTGATTATTCATGGCCATTTTTCCTCCAGAGGTGCAGTCTCTCTCCTGACTGCTGAGTCTGAGATGTAGAAGAAACAGGAGTAGCTTCTATTACCCCACAACATCCATTGTTGATTTCACTCCTATCTGGGCACACACTCCGCAGCTAGCAGGGTACCAAGGAAAAACATCAAACCCCTTTAATCTCAGCAGTGTGCCATTAGAAAATGGAAGCATTTTCAGAGATTAAGTTCCACATCCTCCACACTGAGAACTACAAGGGGCCCAGGTAAGTAGGAAACTCCTATTACTTCCAAGGAAAAGTGTTTCACCAAGTGTTGCATGGGAATACAGCTTGGAGAGACATGAAGACTGCATGCCTAAAGGGGTAAGGAATTTTGAGGCCCCTCTAGAACAAGGATATAATGGGGCTTATGTTGTTTGAGAGTTTAAAATCAGACCTTTTTTTTTTTTTTTATCTTGACAAGAACTGCAGTCTAATGAAAAATGGTCTGGCATTAAAGAGCAAAATTATATTGAACTCCTTTATAAAATAAACTTTTAAAAAGCATTAGGAATAGCAATTGTTTCCCTGTTTTAGACTTTTCAGTAATCGTTTATAAAGCAGATATATGATGACCACCTAACAGATCAGTGACACTCCATGCACTGCTGGAGGTACTTCTGTCATTCTGAACACCCCCTCTCAAAGCTGGTTTATTCCTTTTCCTGGTCAAGATCTATCCTATCCCTCTTCCTCTGCTCAGTTCTTTTTTTTCCTCATGGCAATTCTGCAAGAGTGAAACAACTTCCTAAGGAAAACATTCCCTCGTTTGCCCAAGAGTGAGTGCTGAGATGCACTTCCCTCAATGAACAACAAAGCTCTGTGTCCAGCAGGGTCTGAGCTCATTCCAGGCACCAGGATGTTCTTTACTGCCCCTACTATCAAGGGATTTTTAACAATACAGCAACACCAAGAACATTAAAACTGTCACAAAACCAGTTCCGAAGGGTGCTTGGGTGTCCTTAAAGTAGGTCTTCTAAGGCAAGCCTGTGACTCTTATCAGTAAGGATTAAAAACTGGATTATCCTATCTGGATTAATTTCTGAGATGCAGATAGGCAGCAATGCATAGTACAGATAATTACTGACAACTGGTTACAATGTGATGTAGTTTTGCCACACCTGAAGTAGAAGACAAGCTGAGGACTGGGAGCAATCCTGGAAGATGATCCTTTCTAGACTTGGGGTCTTTTTCCTAAGTCCTGAGAGGAAACCACAGGTTTTCCTTTTGCCTAATTAACCGTACTTAAAAATAGATGATGATCTGTACTAAATAACTACAACTGTTTGACAAGACTTGTTTGTTCTTTGGTCAGACAAAAGAACTCTTGAATCTTGTGGGACTCACTGCAGTTTTATATAACTGAAGATTTACTCTGTTCCCCAGCTTGGCAAGAGCAAGAGGCAGGGAGCTTGAGGCTGAGAAGTCAGGAGAGTCCTACAGTGACTTCACCTCTGGCAAAAATCCCTCATGTTCCATCCAGAACGACTGGTGCTTGCACCAGTGTGACTGTCTCTGTCTGCATTCCCTTTTTCTTCCCATGCATGTTGTTCAACCCAGCCTGACATTCCTCAGCCTAGGACGAAGCACCTTAAAACAAAATGCATTTTTACTTTCCAGCAGTTTCTCTGCTTGTCAAGCCTTGGCAGTGGCAGAAAGGAACTGTTCTGTGGGGACTGGAACTTGCTGTTGGAGGGAAGCACTGTGTGGATCCTGCTTAACATTTCTGCTGCAGCTCTTGTCTTCCCAGGATTGCTCCTAAGCCTTTTGCTTCCTCTGCCTCCTCGTCCTCCATGCAATGAGTAGTGTGAGGCAGGTGAGGCACTGGAACAGGCTCCCAGAGAAGCTGTGGCTGCTTCATCTCTGTAGTGTTAAAGGCCAGGCTGAACGGGGCTTGGAGCAAACCTCGAGTAGTGGAAGGTGTCTCTGCCCATGGCAGGGAGGCTCGAACTCGATGACCTTTATGGTGCCTTCCAACCCAAACCATTCTGTGCTTTTATGAGACGTTATCTAGGCTTTCATAACCCACACTAAACACAAGGCTCTTTCATTAAATACTTTTCTCCTAAAACCCTATTAAAGTTTATCACTTCCTTTTGAGCCACAGCTGCTGAGTCTTGCTCCACAGGAGCTGCTATACCAGGAGCTGGGACACTCTGGTAAGGTTTGTAATTCTGGACAGACACCTGGCACCTCGGGCCCCCCCGTTGCTGCCGTAGCAGCGTTCCAGAAGGGGACAGCGTGCCCTATGTCAGGGCACAAAGCTGGACGTGCTCGCAAACCCGCAGCCCGCGGTGAGGCCCGCCGGACTCGGGCACTGCCCCGGGCCCCACTCCGTCCCTCCGGACTGAAACACCGCCCGGCGCCCGCTGGACTCTGCCCCCGGATACACGCGGAGACACCGGGACGGGAGGCACCGCTTCTGCGACATCAAACGTGACCTGACCTTCCCTTCCTTTTGCTTCCCCTTCCCCCCCTTTCCTTCCTCTTCCCTTCCCCCCCTCTCTTCCCTTTCCCATCTCCTTTCCCGCCACTTCCCGGCGGGGCTACGGCGAGTGCGAAGGGACAAAACCCCTCCGGGCGAGGGAGACGGGGCGGGTGGTGCCGGCCCCGCCCCCGCACGCCCCTTTGTGGCGGGTGACGTCAGGCGCCTCACGCGCCCCTCTGCGCGTCACACGCCGCGCGCGCGCCGAGGTCCCCTCCCCCCTTCCCCGCTCCGCCAATCCGCGCGCGGCGGCGCCCGGCCGAGCTGCGCCGGCCAATCCCTTCCGCCGGCGGGGGCGGGACTTCCGCCGGGAGCCGGAAGCGGGTCTCTCATGCGAGCGGGTGGTTGAGTCTCG